>JABSNV010000082.1:0-131362 GCA_024085815.1 Flaveria linearis | reverse complement strand
GTCACATCCCGGCGGAAGCGTAAACGAATGCTGTTTGTTGGGTGTGTGACTAGCTTTTATCAGAGTACATTGCTTACAGTGAAATAAACACAATATAATCATATATACATAAAACATAACATACGACATGCTTTATTTATAATAGTGGAATTACATCTTTTACGTAGGTTACAAAATTAGATGTAATTGTTTACAACTAGATCACAACATGTCTAGAATCTATGAAAATGAGCGTCGACATACACGCTTCCGTCAACTATGTTAACGGTCAGCGTGACGCAGACTCTCCCAATTATTTCGCCCCATCCGTTGTGAACTTCGAAGCTAAAGTCAAACGAATTACTTATTATTTCTTGAAAAAGTACACTTAAACCAGTCAACAAAAATGTTGGTGAGAACATAGGTTTATAACCGGACAAATATTTTGTTGATGTATAATTACAACCAAACCTGTTCACAACATAATCATTCTGTCACGAAATAATTCACAAAATCGGATAATATTACATCACAACCCTCATTTGGTTAGATGCAGAAAATAGCAGCAACCCTCATTCGGTTGGTGCAAATATTCTCCTAAGTAGCGCTACTAATATTATCGGACGGTTCCCCATCCGAATTAATAGTTGTATCGCAAATGACAGTAAGCAACATAATATTTTTAAAAATATACATCAAAGCAAACAGTATACTTTTTCCCCAAAACTTTATTGAATACCAAACGGTAAAAATGGGGCTATGAACTCACTTTCTCAGTTCTCGAGATAACCTAGAAATAATATCAAATGTCAGATAATACTTTAAATATTTTTCTGGTTTTCATTGACGGTAAAAGGTTAATAGTTAATTTTATAGAAACACCTTCGGGCCTCTAAAAATTCTCAATTTATTTAACTACACAAAATAGTTGTAATTATTCCAAAATTCTCAAAAATCATTGAAAATAGCTACTGATATCCAAAAATCACCAAAATTTATAGAATATAATTTGGATAGTTTGTAGCTTCCATAATTTTACAACATCAAATTCCTAACAGATTATTTTATATAAATCCCACAATATTCCCAAATCATCAAAAAATAGCTTCTGTAATCAATAAATTCTTAAAATTTTACAGATAATCTCCTATATAAAATAGAACATCACATAAATATATCAAGGTCTAACTCAAAGCATAACAGTTTCTGGAATTTTTACAATAATCTCAATATTTGGAAAAAAATAGTTATATAACTCCAAAAATTATGAAATTTACAAAATCTGTTGCTTTTGATTTATCATATCTTCATTAGTTTTTCATGATTTATGGTAGTAGTTAAGTATTTGTTTAGGTTTTTTACTACAGATTACTTAAAAATTCCTTTCTTAATTATAATAAGGAAATAAATTCTGAAATAATTCTAGAGACTTTTATACTTAAAAGGGTCATTATGTGATTTTTCCAGAATTTTCCGAATTATTTATATTTTTGGGTATTTTCTCTATTTTCGTCACTTTTAAAATAATTGATATAATTGCTCCATTTATTATAATTTTACCAAAATCTCCAGAATAATATTTCAGTATATAAATGAAAGTTTTTCAATGTTTATACCCACAATCGTTTTTTAATATTTTACTAGATTTTTAATAATTTCAAGATTTACTCTTGGTAAATCAAAAATATTCCTTTTATCACAAGTTTTTCTGAATTTTGATAACTTTTAATCTTGTGATGTAAGGAACTTAAGTTACTTCCAAAGTTGGTTTTGGTGTGTTAATACCAAAACTAACTTTTTATGTGTTTTATAACACATATGTAACACTAGATCTTTAATACCCATAACAACTTGTGGATGGTGATCTTGATGGTATGCTTTGTTGAAACCGAGAGTTTTGCTAAGTTAAAACCGAGAGGTGGTGATGCTGTTTTAAAGGGGTCGGGTAAAGGTGATGGATGGTGATGGTCTTGTTGGTTAAGGTTGGTGGTGGTGTTTGGCTACGGGTGATGGTGTGAGATGGTTGTGGTTGCGGTTGTTGTTGGTATTGAAGGAAGATCCGAGAGTGATGGTTACAAAGGTGATGCGGCTAGGAGATGTGTTTGCAAAGGGGGGTGGTGCCGCTAGCCTTGTCCGCATGGGGGGTTCTTATAGTGCTTGGTGGAGTTAGGCAATCATAGCCTTAGGGTATAGTTTAGGTGAGTCAAGTGGGGGAGGTGGCGGTTCCACGGTGAGCTTAACCGAGAGGTTGCCACCTTGCTTCATGCAATATTATGGTGGTGATGATAGGTCGCGGGGTAGAGATTAGGAAGTCTCCATTGTTATCATTGAGATTCCATTCACATTTGGGTTCAATGGACCAGAGTTTTGAGATGATTGTGGTGGTTTCGGGTAATGGTTTGAGGTGATGGTTTGGTGATTGACCGAGATCCATTGCACAATAATGATACCTCATGTGATCTTAAACAAGATATTTTACTAGGTGGTTTTTGGGTTGATAGTTTCGGGTGGTGGTGCTTATTAACCGAAGGTTTGAGGTTTGATGGTGTTTAACCGAGAGTTTCAAAAGGGTTTTGGTGGTTTGAGTTAAATGTAAATTTTAGTGCTTTGATTTAGTGTTTGGAAAGTTTGATTTGGTTGAGTTTGTTTTGATATCAAGTTGTATTGTTTGGTTTGATTTTAATGTTGTTGATATTTATCTTATACACATCACACATGAGTTAATATAGATAATCATAAGTAACTATCACAAGAAGAATAGGTATGAAAACATGTATTTATAAACATTCATGTATATATTCATGCATGAACACGTAAATCTCATGCATATATATACATGTATACGTAAATTTGTACATAAATAGGCATGCATGCAAACATGCATACGTAAAAATATATATATACACACTAGACATGCAATTATAACAAAAGATGTTATCGTAATGTTATAATAAAATTTTTAGGGTTGTCACAGTTATGGTATATTGGTATTATCTAATTCTATATTTTTATGAGATATTTCTCAACAGAAATGCAAACTAACTTGAGATAAGAGCATAAATAATAAAGCATGATAGGACTCCGTGAGGATGATATGACACCCCTATCAAATAGGAACAACACCCCCCTCTTATGTGATAGGGGCGCAATGGAGGCGTTATAGGAGGCAATTTGAGTAGCTTTACGGTGGCTTTACAATTTTTTTTAAAAAAAAAAGAAAAAACTTTTTCTCTCCTACCACATTAACTCTAATCATAATCTCTTTCATTATCGCACACTCACTATCACCATTTTTCATCACAATCACACACTGAATATGTGGTCATCTAGATGGAAATACTTTTTCACTACAACATTGATGATCTTATCGTTGAAATCATGCAAAATCTAATTAATCTAGCTAGATAAGGTAAGTCGGATATTGTATCCACAAGGAGTATGTGATTTTAAGTGCACGTTTCATATGATTTTGAAGAGTACAACACAAAACTTAAAGATTTAATTAATTGAATTAAACTAATACTAACCTAAAGTGCAATTAACTAAGAAATCAAACAGCCAAGAAAATAAGAGATAAGAAACAAGTGATCACATTCAGTTTTAGAGTTGAAAGTACAATGTATAAACTAGTTTATTTACCAAGTTAGAAAATGCTACATAGACATAATATATTGTCAAAACTAGAGTGTATTGGTTTGAAAGACGACAGCAAGACTAACAAAACGGTTATATTAATTTCATGATTACTGAAAAACAACTCATCTCCAAGATCTATTGACTTCACAATTTAAAAAACTGAAAAAGAACATACATAATATATTGTAAAAAGTAGAGTGTATTGACCTCATGATTTTAAATACCATAAAAGAATACAAAGTAGAATGTAATCTCAACGACCATCGACTTTTATAATAAATGATTAACACAAGTTAAATGAATCCAATGTTTGATCTTCTGATTCGTGACTGAAAACGAACACCTTCTAGGATGTCCTATCAATGTAGACCAGTTTGTACAACATGAGATCCAGAAAACATATTCAACAAAGACTTTCTTTTTTATAAACAAAAGCTAAACACAGACCCTAATCACCGGAAAACATCAAAATGATTCACTAATAAAAATAATAGAAACATATTCAAGTTTTTACACACGGTTTATAAATTAAATTGAATTCCGTTGTGTATATATTTTATTAGAAAACTTCTATATCTCCATCAACTATTATGTTTTAACGAACAATCATTACAAATCGTTAGAATGAAACCGAGTAACCTGATTAGAACACTTTTTAATTTTGAGTGATTTAATTAAAATATTTTTAAAACTTGATTACTATTTAGTAAATTTAACCTCTTTTTATAATTTGAAATTTTGAATTGTGTATGCAATGGGCTGGATCATATTTCTCTTTCAATTCCTATAGCCCTTGGCTATTTGCCTATTCCAATCGTTGGCCCACTCACATTCCATCCAAGTTGTCATTGCAACAAGCAAAATATGAATTAGTTATCAACTTCTCCGTAAATTATTAATTTAATTTTAAATCAAAGTATTAGTATCTTATATCACATGCCAACATTCCGAACTAAAACTAGATGAATATATCAGGTAGGGTTATTGTTTAATCTAAAAATACTAAGAAAGATTATAGGCTTTACATGTTTTATTTTATTGTTTTTAAAGAAATGGTATTTTGATCATTACGTCTGGTGCGCTAGACAAAAATGTTAGATTATTGTGTCAAATACCTCTTGTATCAAAATCTTTCATCTACATTTATTCGAATTTTGATTTGAATTGAATTTAGATAGGTTCGGGTTAGATGACAATATCTCAATTCGGACATAATCTGGTTTCGAATAGGTCATAGAATATTCAAATCCGAATATATCAACCCAAATAAATTGAATAAACAATCCTATCCCACATCGTCATTTTTGTTTGGCTGCTGATGGTATCATTTTATCTTATTATTTAATGTTTATAATAACTTCGCACATAAATAGTGTTCTTAAATACCGACTATACAGTTGCTACGTGTTTATTTTCATCTACGTTTTTGTATAAATATTGCTTAAAATCTAACCGGATCAAATATAATAAATTTTTAAATTTCAAATATATTAGTACGAGATGCTTATATTAATCAACGACTCGCTATTATTATTATTATTCAAAATCTAAACTAGTCAACTATAATGTATTTTTGTTTTCTGTTTACGTTTGTGCAACTATAATGTATTTCTAAATTCGCTAAGCACGAGCGTATCATAATGAAGAGGGACTGTTTTATGCCCCCAAATACGCTACACATGCACAATCCTATGAGTTTTTGATTCAATTTGGGTGTTTTTTTCAGGACTCGTTCGTTTACTCATTTAGTATAGGTAAACTCTACGCATGCGTATATCTTTAAGTTTATAGATAGTTTAGTGTGGAGTTCAAATGAGATATCAGGATGAACATGACTAATTACATGATATCTCTTTTAATTAACAAAGGAAAGTTTATGGAGCTTGATGGAGACCGTACGTATGCAAGAAACAAAGATGGAAGGTCTGGAAGATTAAGAAGTGGATGGTGGAGGATCGAAAGCACGATTACTTGGAAAGATCTTATAAAACTAAATTGGTAATCAAGGATGACTCGCGCGACTATATAAAAGAAAAAATTTCAAATAAAAAGTGTATTTTTGCTACAAAGTGTGAGAAGAGACAATGAGTCAAAAAAAGACACAAAAAAATTATATCTCACAATCTAAATCGAATTTCAAAAAAGTAATTCGGAACTTTTGTTCCCCTAGTCGTCCTCACTAAGAAAAAAATAAACGAAAAATTAAAAAAATAAAAAAATTAACGGTTTTTTATTGTGTCATTTATAAAAGACACAATGACTTCATTGTGTAATTATGAAAGACACAATGACGTCATTGTGTCAATATAAAAGACGTTGTCATGTATCTTTGTGATTTCTTTACGATACAAAAATATATCTCAATAGGTTATAAATAAAACATATTTAAAACTTGAAATCGTAAAACCAAGGCCTCGATCAAGGAGGAACGTAACATATTAACATGAGCTACGAAAACAATAGCCTTACTTTGCAACGAATACTTTCATGAGATTGACCATGACGAAGACTGACATACAATTAATAAATTGTATTTGTTTCTCTATAAAAATAGTAATATTAAGAAAAAGAAGATAGCATAACCTGATATAGAAACAATTAAATAAAAAATGTTTAAAATGAAACTTAATGCATATTTATCTAATCGGATAGAGTTATAGTAAAAATATTATTTATATAAAAAGATTAATAATCCTAAGCTTGACATGTATCCTTTATTATTTAAAAGAGAGGCACCAGGGTGGTTATGTCAAATACATTAGTTATTGTGTCATATGTGTTAAGTCATTTTATCAAATATTTTTAATCATTATGTTTACTATAACATCCAGCCTCTCGTATCGATAAATTGTCCGCTTTGCCCACGAGTAACTTAAAATTTTACTTTTAGTTGCATGGATGAAAACTTTCTAGAAGGTCACCTAGTTTGGGATTATTGTCACCCGAACACACTTAATTGTGTAGTTTTCATCTCATCCACAACTAATGTACTTAAAACAAGCTAATGGTATCTAAGGTAAGTCATTTCTTATGAACCTTACATCTCTCTTGTCTACACTCAATATGAGATTCGCCTAGGGTGTTACAATCACTCCCATTATAGACTTATCGTTTTTGAGAAGTTTGCCCCACCATCCCTTTTACGAATGTGGGATTCACCTAAGGTGTCCTAAAAACCCCAATGATCACTTATCATCCTTGATGATGTTTGCCCCACTATCATGAATGACACAGAAGTGGCTCGGTTACTATTTGTAATATTCGACATCTCATACCATCGATATTGTCTGCTATGCCTACTAGGAGCTCACAGATTTGATTTTGATTGCATATTTGCTTGGGTGAAAACTTTCAAGAGATCACCAATCCTAGGATCGTTGCTACCTGAGCACGTTTAACTATAAATTTCTCATCTTAAGCGTTAATAGTATTCAAGACAAGACATTACTTATGAACCGTCACGATCGATGTAGGAGGTGCCCATGGTATTAGACTGACCTTTTTTATGGGCTTATCATCCTCGATAATGTTCTTCCCACCGATTTATCTAAGGTGTCCCTGAATACCTTTTGGGACTCATAATCCTTGATGAGGTTTACCACACCATCATGCATAACATAAAAGTGGCTCTGATATCATTTGTAACATTTAAGTCTTCATACCACTAATATTTTACTCACGAGGAGCTAATGAATTTGATTTTGGTTGCCTAGGTGAAAACTTGCAGGAGAAAACCTATTCTAGGATTGATGCCACCCAATTATACTTAACTATACAGTTCTCCTCTCATCCAGAACTAATACACCCAAAACATGTTGATGGCATATGGGGCATGATATTCCTTATAAACTAAAATCCAACTTGTCCACGACCAATGTGAGATTTAACTAGCATGTTAGAATCATTATATGGATGTCACATAACTCGAAGATACAACATGAATCACAATGACCTGGAAATCGTATTTTTTTATAATTATATATAACAATATTGTACCTATTTTAAAAATAATATAAAGCTTTTTGTGTAACTTTTATAAAAAAAGATAACCTCTTGAAACACTAATCAAATTTTAGGATTTTTCTAATTAAGTCGCTGATAAACTTTTTGTCCCAGTTAGATCATTAAAGTTTCGTTAATGTTTTAATCCTACATTTAACTTGAATAGTAGGTTCGCCATTCCTGGTTTTCATTCATAAATTATAAAATATTTTAAGGAAATGAAATATTAAAATTAAAAACAAATCTATAGCAAATCAAATTGTTTAGAACAATTTGTCAATTATCTAAAAAAATGATAAAGATACGAGTGACCTAATTAAAATACTCCTAAATTTTTAGTGACCTAACTGAAACAAATAAAAATATTATTGACTTGATTGAAACAAATAAAATTTAAGTGATATAACTAGAAAATTCTTAAAACATGTGAATTGTTCCGTAAAGTTTTCTCTTTACAAAAACAGGGAAAATAAAAAAAAATATATAACAAAAATGCATATAACTAAAACACTAGTTGAACAACCTTTTCCTATAATTTAATCTATTTTAACATCAATGTTTATTTCTTGAGGTCTTATAATGAGAAAGGTTGAATGATAAAAGTGAATGTTGCTTTCAGTGGCGTAGAGCACCAACACGACGTGACATTCCATCATAATATGAGAGAGAGCGAGAGAGAGAGAGAGATCGGCATAAATGACATCCATCCATGCAATGCATGATACATAACATACAATGTATATGCTACTTATAATGTTTCGACGTAACAAAGGTATGTATATGTAATGATCGTTATGTTAACATGTACAATATAAAATGTTATGAATCAATATTGACAAGGGAAGATGAATTTTAGAATCGAGTGAGGATATAATGTTTGGTTTTACTCTATTTAGACATAAAAATAAAACAAACTTAAATAAAAGAGATAAAATTTTTATATGTTTATCAGTTGTGATGAGTGAATCGTGAGGGTGGTCACGGTGGCTTAGCATCTTGAAATCAGTGAATAGCCGTTGAATAACAAGCTATATTTGACTATAGATATAAAATAAACTTTTATTGATTTACCCTATTTATATATATACATATTTATAATTTTTACTCGCATTCTACTCTCAATCTTCCACACATTCTACTATCAATTAAAATTTCAAGATTATTATAAAAAAAGAGATATCATCCTTCTTGTCGTCTTCTTCTCGATCTTCTTTAGATTCATTTGAGGGCGACGGGCTTTTCATTCACGTGGTTCAAACCGGTGTTACCTTTATAACCCATCAAGTTAAAAGTTCACATCGGGTCACAAGCCACATACATATTAACTAGGATTGTGAGGAAGTTGACACTCATCTTATAAATGATTATTTCTTGAAGCCACCATTGTATGAAGATAAACTTTAGACATTTTTGCATGAGTCCACACTTATTCTTGTGAATAGTTCAAGATATGGAGCGATACTTGATTCTTTTTTCAACTAAAGGAAGATGCAAGAGGTGGTAGATGAGGTTTTATCGCTCTACAAAAGTGTACATTGGTGATTTGTTAACTTGCACACGACACTAGTAGCAACTCATGGGGCATATATTTGAATATGCCGAATATAGTATTGACTATTGAGAGATGATCTTTATAATTTTTGTGAATGTATTATTATTAATTTTGTTTACTATTACAATAATTCTATTATCATTTTAATTTACTTAAATGCTATTATTATTATTATTATTATTATTATTATTATTATTATTATTATTATTATTATTATTATTATTATTATTATTATTATATTATTATTATTATTATTATTATTATTATTATTATTATTATTATTATTATTATTATTATTATTATTATTATTATTATTATGAGTTAAGTTCAGTTTTGCTCCATGAGGTTTGACAAAAATAATCATTTTTTACAAAAGATTATAAACATCAATTTACCTCCAAAAGTTTTATAAATTGTTTCAATTTCAATCCAAAAATTTCATGAGTTATTTCAACTTAATCCAAAATAATAAAGCTTTTGAATTGAAATTGAAACAACTTACAAAACTATTAGAGGTAAAATGATTTTTCTAGTCTTTTGGAGGAAAATAATTATTTTTACCAAACCTTAGAGAGCAAAATTAAAATTAACTCTATTATTCAATATTTCAAAGGTGTGATAAATATATACGGTAAGAAATATTTGAGGAGACCAACATGTAGTAATATTCAATAATTATACTAGGTACATGCATGAAACTGTACACGGTTTTCTCAGGATGCTTGATAACATTGATTGTACACACTAGGAGAGGGCGAACCAACTCATTGCTTGGCGGGGCTAGCACGAGTAGATCGAGTGACCAGCCATGTCATGTTTTCTTAATTTCGTATCGCTTGGATAACTTTTTAAAACGAGTGAATCTCTTTAAATTTAAAGTAATCTATATGCGTATGAAATCTCCATTCATATAAGAAAAAAAGTTTTCTTTCAAATGCAAGATGTTCTTTTCCTATGAGACTAGTAAAAAAATCAGACCGCGTGATTTTCTTATATATAGAACTAAACGAAGCAATGAAATCGTGAGTAAAAATCAGACCACATGATTTTCTTATATATAGACTAGTAAGGGACCCGCGCGATGCGGCGGTGGCATCGACGATATTTACAATGCGATATTCGTTTTCCGAATACTTGCGTGGCTTCTATTGTATAGTCTATTATCGTTTTCTGAAAACTTGAGCATCATAAAACTCAATCGAATAATAGCACACGAATAAGAAAATGTTTTTCATAAACATAGTACGTTAAAACTAAATATCTGAGTACACGAATAAGAGAATACAAGTCATAAGCATAGTACGTTAAAAATAAATATCCGCATGTCAACTACTTGTGGTTTTTGCAAACGATGATTCCAACGACGCGAGCTTACATTCCACGTGAAGTGTTTTGGAAAATCTTTATACAAATATTGTCTTGCTCTTTCATCCATTCAGGGAGGGCTGTCAAAAGCCTATACGACGCGTATAGTAAATTTTGACACTGAATACGATAAAAGAATTCAGGGGCTGTCAGAGGGGTTATACGCCTCGTATCCCTACGCCCCCCTATACGACGCGTATAGGACTATACGACACGTATAAAAATTTGAGTTGTTGATTTATAATTTTGGGGTGTTTAATATTTGATCCCTTCACTTATTAACATAACCCAAATCAATCCAACAATATTTAGAATAATATATTTGGTGTCACAATGGATTATGACCAAATGGTTATGCTTTGTCAAGAATTCATATAAACAAATAAACAAATGTTGAAGCATAAGGTACAATCAATCATTGCATTTGTTGAGGTCAACTAACATTCTGTTGGTCATTGGTATCAAAGGCCCAACAAGGCAACAACTAATCATTGTGGTAAAAAAATGGAAAGAAAAGAAAGAAAAAAGAAAGTGAAATGACATTCTATAGAAGCATGTTTTCTAATTTGTACAGGCTTCCCTCCCTCCTGTCTTCCACTTTCACCAATCTTTTCTTTTAAAAATCATTATTCCAAACACAAACCTAATAGTAACTTGTACCCCATGCAGTAACAGTAGTACATTTCTCAAAAGTTCCCAATTTCTACCTTGGAAAAAATACCCAACTTTCCATTTGCTACCAACTTATACACCCCAATAGATCTATTATCCAACCTTCTGCACAACACAGAAACCATCATTTTTAACCAAATTTGCACATACAAACATCAGGAAACACACAGCAAGACAAAAGTATGAATCTTTCACCTGCAAGTAAGTTTCTTGATCTCTTTCTTTAACATATTGTTCTTGCATTCACCTGTTTCTGCCATTTGTTCAGAATTATATAACTCAAAACAACAATAATATAACATGTGCATACAAGAATCACCTTCCTCACAACACAAAACAACACTTTATCCAATTTTCACACACAAGCATCATAAAACATGACAGCTAGACAAATGTATGGATCTTTCATCTTTCTTGATCCATTTCTTTAACACATTGTCATTGTATTCACCATTTTCTGCTAATTGTTTTAGAATTATATAACTTGAAATCACAAAAGAAAACATGAGCACTGAAGAATCACATTCTCCAAAAAAACCAATCTTTTCATATATTATACATTACAATAAGAATAAGACTTATACCATAACCCCTATTCTACACATAGACACACTAAAACCAACAAACAAATGGAGTCCAACTATGGTGGTTGGACCTCCTCACTCGATTCTATGACGTTCACTACTCCCCATTACCATTTTGGGGTGATAATTATAAATATTCCATATTCATTCATACAAATTGGCCATAAATTAGCAAGGCATGTTTAGATGCATCAATAGTAAATACGACCATAAAAAATATTCAAACTATTCAAAAGCAAATCATTAATCAGAATGTTAAATTCAACTCAAGCACATAAAACCTTGATACAACAAATTCAATTGAAGTAAAAAGGCAACATCAATTAAAGACAACCCATGGAGCAATTTAAACAAATGATATTTACTTTAAATTCTTTGTAGCTAAAACTAAAGCAAATCCAAACCCTAATGGGAAAATTAAGTCACATAAAGTCTACTCACTTAGTCCAAAGCTGATCATCAAAACTTTGAATCTAAGATACTTGATAAACAACTATGACTATCCCAATGTATATCTAAATCTTCATTGCTTCTTAAAGTATGGATAACTTCTAGTTTCTTAACATGTGCCAAGTGAAACGTGCATTTTTCTAGGATTAAAAATAAAAATACAAAATCAAGTTTGTAGGATTATACCTTGCCGAGCTAATAGAGTATTTTATCTGAATCTTCACAAAATAAGACGATTACTATAGTAAAAAGTGAAAACCTAAAATGAAAATCAATGAAATATATAGTTCTTTTAGCATTAATTGATCTAAAAATTGTTATGCGATTAATACTTTTGCAGCAATGAACTTACTTGTTTGATAGAAACCTTGGATATCCATGATGGAAGCAAGGAAGGAGGTATTGTTGACCATGATCCCCCCCAAAAATTGTATTCAAATTGATAATTTAGATATGAATATTATTTTTATCCATCAAACCAAATATTAAAATTATGTTAGAACATTTTTGAACAAAACAATCAAAACCCAACAATTATAGTTTAGTTGAAAAGAGCGTTATATGAAAAAAGTACAAAAAAACTTAAACCCAAATCTTGCTTCCTATCTCCTGATGCATTCATGTACCCGTTGAATCAAATCACAGGAGGTGTGACCTTGCCCTCACAAAGTCCATTGAAAAGTTTGATCATCAACAAAACTGGTATCTTTTTATTGACGGTTTACCCAAATTGACCTGTTTATACTGAACATTACCTGAGTATCAACTAAACTCTCATTATTTAGGCCTTGCTTTCAATCAAATGGCTACTATAAAACGCTATAAAGCTGCACTATAAACTATACACAGGTATATATAGTAATGGATATGAATGAGAATTGAGAAACACCTCTTCCTTGAAGTTTAAATCATAGGTCTTGTCTTTTCCATAGAACTCAGATACAGCAACATCCATTCCAATAACAACCTACAGGATGTAATGTTACGATTTTCTTTATAAAGCTAGTAAAGCAGGTGGGTTGAGTAACACATTAAAATTGGTAATCTATTGGTACAAATCAAGTAACCTTGGTGCATGGGGAGGTCCAGAGCGATGAAATGGAAATTTTCAACTCAATTATTTCAAACAATTATATAATCTTTGAATCATGTGGTTTCTGCCCCGTTATCATGGCGGTTCACCTTTTCCTTTTCCATATTCTTCATTAAAGCGAGCTTTTTCCTTCCTCTGGCGAAGGGGTACACACCATATTCGCTCTCAAAATCCTCCGGGTCCATTTTAGCCCGTTGCTCTTTAAGAGTATCAAATTTCATACCATCAAGTGGCCATGGTTCACTGTAGGAAAGAAACATTTATATGCAAAATAGTTAAGTGCCATAACATGAGTTGATGTGCATAGCATAAAAACACACCTGGCTTCATAAAACTTTAGAGTTTATGTTTTGGGATTTACCATATAACTTAATTGTCCTGCATTTTATGTTCAAAATACAATTTTAAAATACATAATAATTGTTAATAATTTAATTTACAGTAGCCTCCAATAACATGTAATAGGGTAAAGTGCAGTTAGGCAAACCTGAGGAAAACAAATGGGTATGCCTCCTCTTATGGGTTTTGGTTGAGGAAAACAAATGGGTATGCCTCCTCTTATGGGTTTTGGTTGAGGAAAACAAATGGGTATGCCTCCTCTTATGGGTTTTGGTGGTTTAGTAACAGCCTGCAAACAGAGCATGCTCTCATGATCAGAATGCAATGTTAAAATTATGGAAGATATATTTTTGTAGTAGTGTTTAATAACCAAAATCCCATTTGTTGGGTGATGTACCATTTCCCTAGTTACAAGAACATGTGATCATGAGTCTTTTTTATATTATGTGGCAGAAAGGAAAGATATAAAGACACATTCACAATAAATGATATGAGCGAAACATACAAATAGAGCACTAAAACATAGATCAAAATATCAAATCCATCATAAGTATGCTACATGCCATTTATCTATCTTGAAAATAAGCTGTATACATAGTTCACCTTACTGCTCATGAAAAGTAGCTCCTCTCGCCGCTGGTTCTTCCACGAAACAACCTAACCCCTATACAAGACCACCTAAACCAATAAAAAAATATAAAAGCCAAATCATCAACCAGTAGAGTCCCTTCCAATTTCATCAACAAAAACAAACTATGATGATACTTTGCAAATACTTATGCTGCAATGGAGTATAAAAGTAATATATGACATGTAAAGCTCTTGAATACTGGTAAAGAAGTAAATACAAAGTAAAGGCATCCTGCTTTTATTGTAGTACTCAATGCCCTAGAATTTTGAGTTGAAGAGGCCTCATAAACACAAATTGTCATTGCTAGCATTTACAATACCAGATTTCATTACAAATAAAGGAAAATTGATCATCAGAAATCAGGAATGTATTCTCAAAATCTCACTACTTTGATAACTTCCCAATAGTTGGAGATTCAGCAATCAAATCTTCACGATTCCTATGATCATTCATCAGAACCAAACCACAACTCAAAACAACAATGCTGCGAGTCGCAACAAATATCATTGTTCATCAAGCGATCAACCACTTGCTTCTAGCAACAAATTTCTCAAACTATTATTCCAAATTTTCAATCAAAGTTTCTAATTATCAATTCAACAGAAACAAACAAACCACTGATCATATCATAAAACAACAACAACAACAAAAACTCAGTAATTACAAATAGAACACGCATAATCGAAAGAGAAAACACAACGAACCTCCGCCGTTGATCCGGTTGGCTCACGCAATACGATTTTAGGCGATCTATCTCCTAAAATTAGGTTCTCGACGTAGGTGCATCGCTTTGATCAATAATATCTCTTGATTTTCCACCAAACAGTCTGCAGCTCGACTCAAACACTGCCCCACAAGGGCCATAACCAAGATTGATTTTAGACCTTCGAGTAAGCGGTTGAAGTTCGAATCTACAACTATGGGTTCCAAGTGTTCTAATACCACCACAGCTTTATATGGTATCCTTTAGTTTTTTGAATCAAATCTCGCCAATCTGTAGTTTGACTCAACGGTCAACACTCAAGAACTCAAAGAAACAGAAACAACTCAAAATTTTAAAAATAATAAATAAAAGATTAAAAAAACCTATTGTGAAGAACATTAACAACTCTCCAGTAATCATCAATTTCAAAAGCAGCTTTTGATATCATCTTCAAGGTACATGCATCTGGTGCCCATGGATTCTCGTTTGTTGACTCTTCAACCAATCTTCCATAAGTCAAAGATTTGAAAAACAAACACAGATTGAAATCAAAATAAAAAACAATAACAATAACAATAACAAAATCATAATCAAATTGAAACTCAAATCATTGTAAGAAACATCTTCCAGATCCCTTCCATTTGCACAAAATCAACAAATTCACAAATCAAATCAAATCAAACAAAACTCAAAAGTAAGAAACACTTACTATTAAGTTCCCCGAGCCATCGTTTGATGCTGTCAAAAGTCGTTCTGCGGCTAATATCATAGACAATGAGCGCACCGACGGCACCGCGGTAGTAGGCGGAGGTGACGGCACGGAAGCGCTCTTGACCGGCGGTGTCCCAGAACGGTGGTTGCCGAGAGACAACCCTGAAAGAACCGGCGCTCTTGACCGGCGGTGTCTCAGAACGGTGGTCTCCTCCCATCATCGCCGGCTGCCCGTCCATCCTACCATCATCGACCAACTGAGATGGAAAGCTTTTGAAAGAGAGAGAGAGAGATTTGAATTTTGAAAATTGAAATGGAATTTTCAGTGTTTAAAGCAGGGTGTTTGAATGGTGAGGGATTCAAAGGTTAAGGTTTGTACAACATGCTTAAGAAGTTGTACAACCCTTGTTTGAACGGGGTTAGGGGTGTTAGGTGGGTGGGTTTCAAGGAAGTTTATGACTTGTACCATGTGCTTGTACCATATGCAACACAACTTGTACCTCTTAATTTTAAGAGATTTTGTAAAATTACATTTTTGCCCTAAAGAGATGCTTATATATATACTAGTAGGAAACCCGCGCGATGCAGCGATGGGGACAGTTTCTAGCGGTATAGCAACACTATGCTACGGGATTTTGTTGCCTGCATATCTATAACATGTTTGCATCTACTTTTATTACTCTAAGAGGATAAATTTTATAGTTAAAGTAAAGCACCAATACATAGTGCAACAATTTGACTTAGTTTGATCTTACGATACAAAAATGCACATATATTCTTTGTGAAACTATTGTTTGCTAACATATGGATGGTAGTATGATTATGGTTCATTAAAACATTAAATAAAATGATAGGAAATCAAAAGCAACATATATTTGTATAAAATACTAAACACTATACGTATGATGCGCATTTAATGAGATAACAAAAGAAGACCACTATACCCCATCATTGTCCCTTCTAATTTTACTATGTAACATAATACCGCGCGCACAATCGGTTTCATTAAT
Source organism: Flaveria linearis (assembly GCA_024085815.1). Classification (NCBI taxonomy): domain Eukaryota; kingdom Viridiplantae; phylum Streptophyta; class Magnoliopsida; order Asterales; family Asteraceae; genus Flaveria; species Flaveria linearis. Next base: position 114,635 of record JABSNV010000082.1, on the reverse strand, counting down.
GTAGAAACTGTAAGGCCCCGCTCACCGGGCACCTTACGGTTGGTTCTTCATTGCATATATCTTAGATAAACAATGTATAAACATACTTTTAATACATGAGCATGACTTACGCAGCGGAATTAATAAAGAAGACATAAATACATTTTCATTCATTCAAAAAAATCATTACATCATTGACATAATTACAAAGTACAACTTGCTTTACACATCCTAACCTTACTATGATTGCTGGGGAGACACATAGAAACCCGAGATTATATAACAATCTCGTTTATTCGAATCCTCAGCAATCATAGGGGCATACTATACTATGATTGCTGCTGATGCATATTCCTCAACAATCATAGGGTCGTACAGCGACCTCTACCGAAATAAGAAAATATATTTTTCTTCATAAAGAAGATATTAAATTCAAAAATATATAAAGGAGATTTCTTGAGTGATCTCGTTGATTCAGATCCTCAAGAAATCTCGTAATGGCAGGCAACGTGACTTGTTGCGTGCGTTATGGGCCCGCAACACGTGACGTTGCAGCATTACAAAATGGAGAATGTCCTCCCAAAAGAACTGAGTAGCCGTCTCGTGCCATCCTCAGCAACACTACCTGCGAACTGGAAAACACATAAAAGTCAGCGTTGCTGAGTGAGTTCTAGTTTTTATAATAAAATATACTTTCAATCTTATTAACCATTCTTTTATACATGTGTTCACACATCATACGTACACGCAGATAATATTGTTATTATCTTATCATTCATTACTTACTTTCATTCGTGTACACTTTCTCATTCTCGTTTACTTACATACATACATACTTTACATACTTCACATACTTTTGTATGTCTTTACTTTCATTCATACTTTCACTTCGTACGTTCGAACCTTCATTCTATTCATTCATTCATTTATTACTTTCGTTCGAACGTTCAATACATTCGGTGACCGGTACACTACCCCCTTACATCATACGTACTACTGGTGCTGGACCTGTGGTGGTTAGCCACGAACGTTGTGCACAAATGCTGATCCAGTCACCTAGGGTAGGTACAAGCACCACTTATCTTTCACTTTACTTCTGGATCAATGCCATAAGCTATACCCCGAACGTTGTGCACAAATGCTGGTGCTGGACCTGTGATGATCAATCACGAACGTTGTGCACTAATGCTGATCCAGTCACCTAGGGCAAGCGGCAAGGATCCCATACATACTTCTGGTCAATCACAAAGACTGACCCCGATGTGCATCCTTCGGGGTAGCTAACCCGCACACCGTTGAGCTAACACCTGCCAGGGGTGTGCACCTCCTTCATTTTGCTTGCAAGCCTTTATTACTTTCTTTCATTAATGCATGCATTCATTCATCATGTTCCTTTGTTCATTATCTTTCACTTTACGTTCTTAATACATTCATTTCTTTCGTTCATTCATTCACGTAAAGTTATTAAAGATAAAACACATATACATAAGGAACATACATACCTACATATCATCAGCATTCACCATTTATTATGGCAACATCATACTACATACATACATCATACTAACATACATACATCATGCATACACTTCTACATTCACTCACATCAGCCCTATCCGGGCGACTGAACTACCACCAGTCGCATGTCCTCCATGCGACTGGGCCATGCGATTGGGCTATCGTGCGAATGGGTACTCATTCGTGCGATTGAACTTCCTTCCGTACGACTAGACACTATGCGACTGGGCTATATGCGACTAACTCTTAACCGTACGACTCAACTACTCTGCGACTGAACTCATGCGACCGAATCTCTCAGTCGCATCACCTATCGTGCGACTGAGACTTAATCGGGCGTCTGGGACTCAGTCGGGCGATTGGACATCAACTCATACTCATTCGGCCGAATGGCCCTCCAGTCGCATAACCCTAACTGGGCTGCGACTGGAGTTCATCACGAACAGCAGCCGCGAACCCCCGCACCCAAACTCGTCAAAAACCCATTTTTAGCCCAAATTGACCCTCCCAAAGTTCAGGGATTCATACAAGGACATCATATAAGCATATACAAGTCCTACTTCTTACTATAAACGCATTACTCATAGTTTACTCAAATGGGTCAACTTACACTTTTACAAAACTAGGGTTTATATGTGATTCCAGCCCCAAAATCAGTTAAAAACGTGTAAATGAGGGGTCCTAGAACTCACATTACAGGTAGAAGTAGGTGAACTTCGACTTTGGCTATCTTCTCGACGGATTCGGAGCTCGGGCAGCACTTTCCCTCTCTTCTCTGCTGTTCTCGGTCGCTCACTGTCTCTTCCCGATTGAAAATGGGAGGAGAATGGAGCTGCTCCTCTTTTATACCCACCTCTCAGTCGCATCTGGTCCAGGGGCGACTGGACCTTCAGTCGCATCAACACCATGCGATTGGACCCCAATCGCACGTGTTCCATTCGGCTCATACTTCATTCGGGCGGTTGAGCTCCAATCGTGCGGTTGAGCTCCAATCGGCCGAATAGCCATGCGGCTGGACTTCAGTCGCATAAATCACAGGCGACTGAAGCTCAGTCGCATCATATGCTGAGAAGTCAAACTTTCGGGTGTTACAAGTCCACCCCCCTTATTTTAGGTTTCGTCCCCGAAACCTGTTACTCTTCGAACAATCGTGGGTAATGCTGCCTCATTTCTTCTTCGGTTTCCCACGTTGACTCGGATCCCTTCCTGTGCCGCCACTGTACACGCACAAGGGGAACCACTTTATTTCTCAATCTCTTTTCTTTGCGATCTATGATAGCCACTGGTTGCTCTACATAATTGAGCTTTTCGTCTACCTCGATATCACCCAGTGGAACGACCATGTCTTCGTCTGCCAAACATTTCCTCAGATGAGACACGTGGAAAGTCGGGTGAATTCCACTTAGTTCGTCTGGCAGATCCAACCTATAAGCCACCTCCCCCACTCGAGCAACAATCCGGAAAGGGCCTATATATCGCGGACTCAACTTACCCCGCTTCCGGAATCGAATGATCCCTTTCCAAGGTGAGACCTTCAACATGACCCGGTCTCCCACTTGGAACTCAATTGGTCTGCGTCGTTTGTCGGCATACGACTTCTGTCGGTCTTTGGCTGCCTTCATATACGCTTTAATTCTTTCGAGCTTTTCGGTCGTAGCCTCTACCACCTCGACGCTTCCCAATTCTTGCTGACCAATTTCACCCCAACAGACGGGTGTCCTGCATCTTCTACCGTATAGCATCTCATAGGGTGGCATGCCAATACTAGCATGATAACTATTGTTGTACGAGAACTCAGCTAACGGTAGATGGTCATCCCAACTTCCACCAAAGTCAATAACACATGCCCGAAGCATATCCTCCAAGGTCTGAATGGTCCTTTCCGACTGACCATCAGTTTGAGGATGATAAGCCGTGCTAATGTGCAGTCTCGTCCCCATAGCATCGTGGAATTTCTTCCAAAATTTGGATGTAAACCGTGTGTCGCGATCAGATACAATCGACACCGGTACACCGTGACGAGTCACAATTTCTTTGATGAAAAGATCAGCTAACTTCTCGGACGAATATGTCTCCCGCATCGGTAAGAAGTGAGCACTCTTCGTCAATCGATCCACAATCACCCAGATCGTATCATACCCTTTAGGGGTACGTGGCAGCTTTGTGATGAAATCCATGGTGATGTGTTCCCACTTCCACTCCGGGATGTCCAAAGGTTGAATCTTTCCATACGGCTTCTGGTGCTCCGCCTTCACTTGCAAACATGTGAGGCATTTACTCACATACTCCACCACATCGCGTTTCATACCCGGCCACCAATAATCTTTCTTCATATCTTGGTACATTTTGGTAGCACCAGGATGAATGGAGTATCGAGACTTATGGGCTTCATCCAGAATCTTCATTCGCAGATCCCCTAGACGAGGAATCCACATACGCCCAAACCGAGTTCTAACACCCGTCGCGTTCTCACCCAACTCCGCGACCAGACCTCTCATTCGTTCGGAGTTAAGATGTTCGTCTTTCAAAGCCTCATCTTGGAACTCTTTGACCTGTTTCATCACGTCGGAGGTCATGATTAGCTGGTACGCCTTCACTCGAATTGGCTCGGGCCTCTCCTTTCGGCTAAGGGCATCAGCCACCACATTAGCCTTGCCCGGGTGGTAATGGATTTCACAATCGTAGTCTTTTATTAGTTCCAACCACCGTCTCTGCCTCATATTCAGATCTTTCTGCTCGAAGAAGTACTTCAAGCTTTTGTGGTCTGTGAAGATGGTGCACTTCGTCCCGTATAAATAGTGCCGCCAAATCTTTAACGCGAAGACCACTGCTGCTAGCTCCAGGTCATGGGTAGGATAATTGACCTCATGAACTTTCAGCTGTCGGGATGCATAGGCTATCACCTTTCCCCTCTGCATTAATACACACCCCAACCCCGAGTAGGAGGCATCAGAATAAACCACCAAATCTTCACTCCCCTCGGGTAACGCCAATACTGGAGCTTGAGTCAATCTCATCTTCAGTTCTTCAAACGCCTTCTCCTGAGCTTGTCCCCATACAAATTTCACATCCTTCCGGGTCAACTTTGTCAGTGGAGAAGCAATTTTGGAAAAGTCTTGGATAAACCTTCGGTAGTAGCCCGCCAAACCCAAGAAACTACGGATCTCGGATGGCGTTTTCGGAGACTTCCATTGCATTACTGCTTCCACCTTTGCCGGATCAACTAGAATCCCATCCGGATTTACCACGTGACCCAAGAACTGAACTTCACGCAACCAAAATGCGCACTTGGAGAACTTTGCATACAACTTCTCCCTTCTCAGTGTCTCCAGAACTTCGCGAATGTGACCGGCATGTTCAGTCTCGCTCTTTGAATAAATCAAGATGTCGTCAATGAATACAATCACCGATTTATCCAACATCGGCCGGCACACCCTGTTCATCAGATCCATAAAAGCAGCTGGCGCGTTGGTCAAACCAAATGACATAACGAGGAACTCATAATGACCGTAGCGCGTACGAAAAGCTGTTTTAGGGATATCCTGCTCCTTCACCTTCAGTTGATGGTAACCTGATCGAAGATCTATACGTGAAAACCAACTAGCACCCTGAAGTTGATCAAACAAGTCGTCGATCCTTGGCAAGGGGTATCTGTTCTTTACTGTCAGCTTATTCAACTCGCGGTAGTCGATGCACATTCTCATACTACCGTCCTTCTTTTTTTACAAACAGGACCGGAGCACCCCAAGGTGAGATACTCGGTCTGATAAACCCCTTATCCAGTAGCTCTTGTAACTGCTCCATCAACTCTTTCATCTCTGTCGGGGCCAATCGGTATGGTGCCTTGGCAACAGGTTGGGCGCCTGGTACTAAATCAATTTGGAACTCGATCTCTCTGTCAGGTGGCAATCCCGATAAGTCTTCCGGGAACACGTCTGGGAACTCACACACAACCGGAACATCAGACAGTTGTGGTGCTGACTTCTCTACATCTTTCACATAACATAAATAGGCGCTACATCCGCGCCTCATACATTTCCCCGCCACTGCCATTGAGATCACTTTCGGAATCGTAGTAACCCGATCCCCATAAACTGTCACTGGACTACCGTCAGGCGCTGTCAAACTGATCATCTTCTTGCGACACACAATGTTCGCCTCGAAATCTGCCAACCAATCCATTCCAAGCACCAAATCGAAACTTCCTAACGTCATCGCAAAGGGTTTAACTGGGAATTTGTGACCCTCCAGTTCCACATCGCAACCCTCAATTACCTCACAAATCCTGGTGGTTTTACCTATAGCAGTCTCTACATCAAACGGCGCACCCACACGCCTACTACTAACAGGCAATTTGGCACTAAAAGCAGCAGAAATAAAACTCCTACTGGCACCTGAATCAAATAATACTGAGGCTAGAGTTTGGTTCACCAGAAACGTACCGGACACTACATCAGGGTCCGTTCTAGCCTCTTCCTGCGTCATCGTGAATGCTCTGGCGCTTGCCTTCGACCCTTCACCCACTGCCTTCTTCCCGCCGGAACTCCCAGACCTCGGCTTCTTGCAATCTTTGTTCATATGACCACTTTCCCCGCAGTTAAAGCACTTCATCGCCCTACACTCCTTAGCCATATGACCGGGCTTTCCACACTTAAAACATACATTCAGCCCCCATCTGCATTCACCACCGTGCTCTCGCCCACACTTTTCGCACTTTCTCGGCCCTGCACCTGTCACGACCACCCGGCGATCATCAACCCGTGCCTTCTTACTACTTGTCGAAGTATCACCCCGACCAGACCTCTTTCCTTGCCACTTCCTCTCATCACTTCCCTTCTTACTGCCCTCAGATTTCACCAAGGCAGCTCGTTCATCATACAACCTCCCAGCTAAATCTACCGCCGACCTGAAAGTACTCGGTCGGGCGGAAATCAAATGCCAACGAATTTCGGATGGCAGCCCCTGAATATACCGATTAATCTTTCGAGACACCGGCGTCACTTGCTCTGGCACCAACAGCGCCAACTCGTTAAACTTAGTCGTGTACTGCTGATGGGTCATCGTTCCCGCCTCCAGCTGCAGGAACTCCCTTTCTATTCTATCCATTTCCCGTCGAGGACTAAATTCCTCGATCACCAGCCTTTTCAACTCCGCCCACTTCATCTTCCCTATTGCCCTGGTACCCTCGGCTTGAACAATATTTTTCCACCAGCACAAAGCCGACCCTGTGAAAGAGTGGGTAGCAAACTTCACCTTCTTGTCCTCCTGGCAATCACTAATATCGAGGACAGCTTCCATTTCCATCACCCATTGGTGAGCATCAGTAGCAGTACCGGAGCCATCAAAAGTTGGAGGCTTGCACCTCATGAATTTCCCATAATCACAACCCCGGGCTGTCTCCCGTACCTGTTCTTCCTCTTCTTCCTCTTCCTCATCAGACAATACTGTTTCTACCCCTGCCTGTTGCTGTCTACCCGAGGACCGATTCCTCCCTCGTCTATCCTCCTCACGTACTGCCTTTATCGCCTCGGTCATTACAGTCGGTAAAATCGTCTGCATAACCTGGTGCACTTCCTCAATCACTGCCTCTTTTACCGAGGCTCTCAACTTGGCGCTTTCGTCCGTCTCTTCCTGGTGAGGAACCTCGTTCTCCTCACGAACTACTTTCTCTTTCCTAAGTCTTCCTCGCGTGATACGCGGCTCATCACCACGTTCACCATCACGGGAAGCATCAGATGATCTATCACCGACCATCTTCTATCACACTGAAAGATTAAAACACCAACACGGTCATTCAAGGAAATAGCTCAGTTTATGTTAAGTACAGTAAGTCCCTAATTACAGTGGCCAGTTGTGATTAGCCACTTACTCTACTCTTCATACCCCGAGCATCACCTATCCTGACTACATTAGTATCTCAGTCTAACAGTACACATCATTCACATAACAAGCGCACATAATACCAGTTAATCTTTTAAGAAAAATACCTGATGGCACGCGACTACTCAGATGACATTCTCATTCTCCCTGTCCCATTCTCAGTTTAAGTTTAGGTTTATTATGAAAATTTACCCATTTTACTTAAACTTTTGCTCTGATACCAACTTGTAAGGCCCCGCTCACCGGGCACCTTACGGTTGGTTCTTCATTGCATATATCTTAGATAAACAATGTATAAACATACTTTTAATACATGAGCATGACTTACGCAGCGGAATTAATAAAGAAGACATAAATACATTTTCATTCATTCAAAAAAATCATTACATCATTGACATAATTACAAAGTACAACTTGCTTTACACATCCTAACCTTACTATGATTGCTGGGGAGACACATAGAAACCCGAGATTATATAACAATCTCGTTTATTCGAATCCTCAGCAATCATAGGGGCATACTATACTATGATTGCTGCTGATGCATATTCCTCAACAATCATAGGGTCGTACAGCGACCTCTACCGAAATAAGAAAATATATTTTTCTTCATAAAGAAGATATTAAATTCAAAATATATAAAGGAGATTTCTTGAGTGATCTCGTTGATTCAGATCCTCAAGAAATCTCGTAATGGCAGGCAACGTGACTTGTTGCGTGCGTTATGGGCCCGCAACACGTGACGTTGCAGCATTACAAAATGGAGAATGTCCTCCCAAAAGAACTGAGTAGCCGTCTCGTGCCATCCTCAGCAACACTACCTGCGAACTGGAAAACACATAAAAGTCAGCGTTGCTGAGTGAGTTCTAGTTTTTATAATAAAATATACTTTCAATCTTATTAACCATTCTTTTATACATGTGTTCACACATCATACGTACACGCAGATAATATTGTTATTATCTTATCATTCATTACTTACTTTCATTCGTGTACACTTTCTCATTCTCGTTTACTTACATACATACATACTTTACATACTTCACATACTTTTGTATGTCTTTACTTTCATTCATACTTTCACTTCGTACGTTCGAACCTTCATTCTATTCATTCATTCATTTATTACTTTCGTTCGAACGTTCAATACATTCGGTGACCGGTACACTACCCCCTTACATCATACGTACTACTGGTGCTGGACCTGTGGTGGTTAGCCACGAACGTTGTGCACAAATGCTGATCCAGTCACCTAGGGTAGGTACAAGCACCACTTATCTTTCACTTTACTTCTGGATCAATGCCATAAGCTATACCCCGAACGTTGTGCACAAATGCTGGTGCTGGACCTGTGATGATCAATCACGAACGTTGTGCACTAATGCTGATCCAGTCACCTAGGGCAAGCGGCAAGGATCCCATACATACTTCTGGTCAATCACAAAGACTGACCCCGATGTGCATCCTTCGGGGTAGCTAACCCGCACACCGTTGAGCTAACACCTGCCAGGGGTGTGCACCTCCTTCATTTTGCTTGCAAGCCTTTATTACTTTCTTTCATTAATGCATGCATTCATTCATCATGTTCCTTTGTTCATTATCTTTCACTTTACGTTCTTAATACATTCATTTCTTTCGTTCATTCATTCACGTAAAGTTATTAAAGATAAAACACATATACATAAGGAACATACATACCTACATATCATCAGCATTCACCATTTATTATGGCAACATCATACTACATACATACATCATACTAACATACATACATCATGCATACACTTCTACATTCACTCACATCAGCCCTATCCGGGCGACTGAACTACCACCAGTCACATGTCCTCCATGCGACTGGGCCATGCGATTGGGCTATCGTGCGAATGGGTACTCATTCGTGCGATTGAACTTCCTTCCGTACGACTAGACACTATGCGACTGGGCTATATGCGACTAACTCTTAACCGTACGACTCAACTACTCTGCGACTGAACTCATGCGACCGAATCTCTCAGTCGCATCACCTATCGTGCGACTGAGACTTAATCGGGCGTCTGGGACTCAGTCGGGCGATTGGACATCAACTCATACTCATTCGGCCGAATGGCCCTCCAGTCGCATAACCCTAACTGGGCTGCGACTGGAGTTCATCACGAACAGCAGCCGCGAACCCCCGCACCCAAACTCGTCAAAAACCCATTTTTAGCCCAAATTGACCCTCCCAAAGTTCAGGGATTCATACAAGGACATCATATAAGCATATACAAGTCCTACTTCTTACTATAAACGCATTACTCATAGTTTACTCAAATGGGTCAACTTACACTTTTACAAAACTAGGGTTTATATGTGATTCCAGCCCCAAAATCAGTTAAAAACGTGTAAATGAGGGGTCCTAGAACTCACATTACAGGTAGAAGTAGGTGAACATCGACTTTGGCTATCTTCTCGACGGATTCGGAGCTCGGGCAGCACTTTCCCTCTCTTCTCTGCTGTTCTCGGTCGCTCACTGTCTCTTCCCGATTGAAAATGGGAGGAGAATGGAGCTGCTCCTCTTTTATACCCACCTCTCAGTCGCATCTGGTCCAGGGGCGACTGGACCTTCAGTCGCATCAACACCATGCGATTGGACCCCAATCGCACGTGTTCCATTCGGCTCATACTTCATTCGGGCGGTTGAGCTCCAATCGTGCGGTTGAGCTCCAATCGGCCGAATAGCCATGCGGCTGGACTTCAGTCGCATAAATCACAGGCGACTGAAGCTCAGTCGCATCATATGCTGAGAAGTCAAACTTTCGGGTGTTACAGAAACCAATACTAAGCTTCATATCATATCCCATTAAAAATTGAAAACTATATTTTAGTATATTATGAAGCAAAATATGACACTCAAAATTATATCAAGACTAATCTTATTAAATTGTTGTATTTTTACAAAGAACACTTGTTAGGATCCTAAGTTCCTGAAGACTGCTCCTTTCTCGATCCCATCAGCTACACATGACAACAAAGTCTCAATTATATACAACAAACGTACAATAACCATGCAGTCACTATAATGTTATGCAAATATCATATCCATTTAAAGTTTATAAAAACTGTTAATGTTAGTGATACATTAAAAACTAATGTGCAGTACTCAAAAGCTAAAATTATTTATTAGTAGATTTGATCGTCCATTAAAAAGATGAACTATTGTAGTTAAGAAGATGGAATGTGGGTTTGTACTTTTAGGTGTTGCAAATGATCTACTATACTTAATAATTTCTTGTATATCATAATAATCTACAAATTGTATTATGATCCCATCTTCTTTCCATTAGCACCAAAGGTACATAATCAAACATCAATAAATACTCCAAAACCAAAAACATTTAAAAGATAGAAACATTCATCCACTTAATCCGATGTGATTTGGTGATTGAACTTTTTAGTCATATCATTCCTCTATGATATTTAACAAACTTTTGAAATTGAAAGCAAACAATATATTCTATTATAATTCCATCAAACCTCAAAAAAACACATTCAAGCCAACATGATTTTACAACACCCTTACCATCAGATGTTCATACAAACACATTAAGGATAGTTAATCAAGAACGTAATTAGAAATTGTGTGTTCTATCAATTGAAACAATGCAGATTGTTTCTTTGTATTTGTTACTAAAATATCACACCTTGACCCTACCATTATTTTAAAGATGGCTAGTCTAGCTCAAAGATTTTTTTAATGGAATCTATTGCTAAACAAACTTAAACGAACAATACAACATTATGCAAGTAAACTTACAGCTAAACAAACTTAATTAGTGGTTTGAATGGACCATCAATCTGCAATTCTGCACATTTACAGTCAAACAAACTTAAAAAACAATACAAAGTATGCAAGTAATTAAAAATTTGATATTCAAAGCATATTTGATCAAACTATGCACATAACAAAATAAAGAAGATTTTTTTTTACTACCAAAACAATATTGTTATTAGCCATCCAACTTAAAGAACGGTCATAAAATTATATTTATAGATTTCAGAAGTGTGGAGATGAGCAGGTTGGATAGGCTAGCGAGTCAACACAAGTTCAAGTTAAACGGGTCATCCTTAGTTCACACCAAAGTCCAAACAAAAGTATAATGTGTACCAAACTTTCCTAATGAGATTTTAAAAAGCCTGGTAATAACTGTATTGCTTTAAACATGTATACAAACTCTAAAATGGTATAAACTTTGCAAAATAAAAAAAAAACATTATCCTTTAGTTATACATCATAAACTATAACAATCAATGTGGCATTTAAGTTATTTCATGCATTGCTAAAAGCTTAATTTAATCCTGATTATCAAGTAAGGCCTGGCATCCTTAACATAACTTGTACATTAACAAAACAAATCACCAATTTGTAACGCTAATAAGATTCACAAAACATGACAAAAATCATTGGTTACCTTATAGAATGTATGTGTTTGATGAAAGAGAGACCATGAAGCCTATGAGTACAAAACAGAGATAATGAAGATCTTCACCATTTGACCCCTAAAACTTGCTTATCAAACCTGTACACAATCAAAACACAAAACCACAAATTCAAACCTTAATAAAAATCACAAATCTAGACATAATCTTCAAACCGTATGATTAACCTTCATCATCTTCATATTGAATCCATCTCTGGTGTGTAACACTAAAGTATTTAAAAAATTGAAATGTTGGTACCATTAATTAAACTATAGTCGTTGTCGCATTAACCTGAACGACCACCACCGTAGCAGACGAAACTTTGCCCGTATCTTCATCTACTCTTAAGTCGATGAGGTCGGCTATGGAATGTTTCAAATGTGGAGAAAGAGAGTGTAGAGAGATACATGTGAAAAGATTGTGATAGGAAATGACAGAGAAAGATGCATACATGGAATGAAGTCAGATTATATTCACAATCGAGCAACGCATGTCGAAATCTCAGCACCTATTAATCACAAGATGTCGTCGGATTGTGTAGATTGAACAATTCCGGTGAATGAGAGGAACCGAAACTCATCTGATTCTGCAGAGACGGGGAACCTATTTGAATTTTAAAATGAGGCGGGATGTTTGAAAGGAGCCTTGTTTGAATGGAGTTGGGGGATGGATCTTACGTTGTATGACTTGTAACATGTGTTAAAAGAGTTGTACAACTCTTAAATATAAGAGTTTTATGTGAAAAGACTTTCTTGCCCATCTCCAATACATATTAATATAGTATAGATAGTAGTAGATACAATGCCCCTTGGGGCCCATCAAAGGTTCCCGCCCTTAGGGTCGTGCTACCAAAGGCTCTACCCTGGACCCGACATCTTGGGGATTTCAGCCACTTGAACTATTGAGACGTATGTGTATTTTACCGGATACCAAAATAATATTAATTAAGTGTGCACTTCGGAGTTATTAACTTATATTAATGTATATTTTAATTCCTCATTTGGTCATAAACAAATGTAATGATCATACTAAAATGATTTTAACGACACTAAAATCACCAACAAGTCACGCTCTTTGACACCTAGTGGCTCGGAGTTCTGGCATGCCTTCAAACAAAAACGGAGGGACCAAAGGTTTAATGTTCCATGAGCAATTAATGTGATTTCATATTCCAAGAAAAAGATTAATTTGCAACTTGAAATACAACTTAACCAGCCTTAGGCACACATGCTAACCCAACATTAACCTAGCTTCACAGAAAATGTTTCCTTGTCTGCATTTTGATTCAATCACTCACTTACAACAACGTTTGTACGTGGCTCCTTAAAATAATGTTGCATCTAGCAGGGACCATGTTTTTGGGATGTAAATCAACACGAAGCATTTAGGCACATGATTCATGACAACATTACATCAAACTGCTTCCAACTAACATTATCCTTAATTCTATCATTACATCAAACTTAACCTTTATCCAGGCAGCTTGGTTAGCTAGCCCACGTGAGTGGTTCAGCTACTAGGGTTTTGGTTCAATGAGCTTAAAGTGATCATGATGTCGTGCAACGAATGCATAGCGATTTGAAACGGGCGAGTACTTGTTTGGAATGGAGCTAAATATGAAGGAAGGCAATATGTGCAGAGACATATCGAATCTGTATCTCTATGATTACAAGAACCAAACAGTAAGGTTTTTGCATGGATTTGATTAGCATGCTGAGGCAAATTTATTATCATTTTTGTCTTTTCGTATGACATTTATTGTTTAACGTTTGGTCTCAAGAAACTATTCTTGGGCCAACAATAACAAGAAAAATCATCACTTTTATTTGTGTCACTCATATTATGTTTTATTCATTTGGACAATATGTCACTACAAATACCACCAATATTGTCCGTTTTGTTCACGAGGAGCTCACAGATTTTTTGGTGAAAACTTCCCAGGGAGGTCACCCATCACTGGATTGCTGCCACATGAGCACGCTTAACTATTTACTTCTTCTCTCATCCACAACCAATACGTTCAAAACGCGTTGGTGATATTAGAGACCAGACATTACTTATGATCCAGGAATATCTCCTGTTCACGTCCGATGTGGAATAAATATAGAGTGTCACAAAAGAATCCGACCATTAGTGGCAACACAAGTCGCTGCAAATAATTGCTAGTATTGCCGCTAATAGTAATAGATAAGATGTTTTAATAATAATGCTAAATGTATAAATGTATAGGTATAAGTATTTATACTTCATAATGTAAGATGCTTTGATAATAATTCTAAATGGTGTCCTTTACAATTGAGGGACACATTCAGTCACTACAAGAAATATTGTTATTAGTGGCGCCACTTTTAGGGGCGACATACCCTTTAGCGGCGACTCGTGTTCGACAAATTTCTGGCCGTTGATCAACTGCAGATCTAACGGCTAAGATAATGTCGTACAAAAGACATCAGCGGCGACGCCTTTAGCGGTGACGCGTCGCCGCTAATGCCTTTTTCACCAATAACATCGACCGCGGGCAAAGAGGGGCGCCATTTTCACCTCCCTCCACGATTTTCACCTCCACACTGCCTGCACCTTCGTCGTCGACCCGCCACCACTCGCCGGCCGACCACCCCTGCCTCGCCGGCGTCGGCCTTTCCTCCCGTACACCGGCCAGTCCTCGCCGACCACCCATCAGCCGTCGATCTGCCTCGCATTCGCCCTCGATCTCATCGCCGACCACCCATCGATCTGCTGCTGCCTCGCGATCACCCTTCACCGGCCTCCTTCAGTTGCTGCCTCGTGATCATCGCCGCTGTTGCTACTTCACTGTCGCTGCTAGATCTGTTTTTGAAGGTAATTTTTTTGGTTTTCTTTTCTTAGATTTTGGTTCGTGTAACATTAACTGTTATTTGTGTCAATTTTGGCTGGATTTTATGTGAATTTAAGGATAGTGAATTGAATGTAGTTGGATTTTATGTGAAATTGAGTTGTATTTGTGTATTTTGTAGGTTTGAATAGAATAAATTTGGGTATTTTGCAATGTAGTTGGTTAAAATTAGTTGTTTAGTTGGTTAATAATTAATTGATTTATATATGGTTAGTCGGTAGTTATAGGTTGTGATCAAGTTGTTGTTGTTATGGTTTAATTAGTTGTTTAAAATTTAGTTGTTTAGTTGGTTAATAATATATTGAAGTCTCTTTCATAACGTGGGGTTCGAATGACCACGATTACATGATTTATAGGATAACTTTTATTTTGAAAGATAGTTTACGCTTTTATAAGATAACCAAGATTTTTTTATCAATATGATGCATCCTAGACCTATGCTACTATGAAGAAATACAAATGATAAAAGAAATCATACCTTTAAAAAGTGTGAAGCTTTTCACACTATATTATCACGAAATAATAAGACAGCACTACCAACGCATCTTAAAACTTTTAATTATAGATTTAGTTAGTCATAATTTATTTGGAGGTATTGTATATTATTAATGTGTTGATATTTTATAAAAATCATATACATTTTGTAGTAGAGCCCACGTGTCCACCCTAGTCATAGAAATCTATATTTTTTAATATATTAGCTGTACTGATATTCTATAAAGATTATATGTATTTTTTTTATGCTCTCAGAAACCTATATATATTTTTGGATCACACATGTACATTCCCAATGCTTCATGGTTTAATTAGTTGTTTAAAATTTAGTTGTTTAGTTGGTTATAACATTTAATGATTATAACATATAAATTTAATGATTATTTTTCTGATAATAGAAATGATGCTTGAAAAAACTTGTGTTAATTTAAATAGCCGATGTAAGAAAGTTGATGGATGAACAAATTTTCATTCTTAATATTCATGAGTTAATTGACTCATGTAAATATTTAAGTTGCTTTTGAGGTCTAGGTAATTCGCCTGAATAAATTTTCATTCTTAATATTCATGTAGTTTGGTAGCATGTATGTATATATGCACATACATGTTTGTGTTTGTATGTGTGCTTATGTATGTATGTATGTATTTATTTATGTATATATGCATCATGGTTGTCGATAACAGTGTACAGCCTACCCTTGTAAATTCTCTATATTATATTTCAGTTGCATCATGGTTGTCGATAAAAGTTGGCTTAACAATCCAAATCGAAGCTCAGATGAGTATAATAATGGACTCAGTTCTTTTCTTGAGATGTGCAAGAATCTGGTCGACAATAGAGGTTATGTTTTTTGTCCGTGTACTAAATGTCGAAATTCGGTCATGCTATCTTTGGTAAAAGTGAAGTATCATTTGTACGCGTGGGGTTTCCAGCATAGTTATTCAGACTGGATTTATCATCATGAACCCTCAATTTCTCAAGTTGTAGTACAAGATGAAGTTATGTCTACTAATGATATGGCTGGCGTTATTGAAGATCTTATGGAAGTGAATACCAACCTTAATAAAGAGAACCCTTGTACAGAAAGTGAAAGTGTCTGTGATGATTTTGAAAACTTGTTACATGAAGTTCAGTCAGAATTATATCCCGGTTGTACTAAGTTTTCTTCCCTTGACTTTTTAGCAAAGCTTATGCATATCAAGGTGAAAAACAAATGGACAAATAGTTCGTTTGATGAGCTTCTTAAATTGTTGCAATCTTCACATCCAGAAGGCAACAAGATTCCCCCTTCACATTATGTTGTAAAAAAGACATTAAAGAAGATTGGTTTAGGGTATGAGTCGATACACGTGTGCAAAAATAATTGTGCTCTCTTCCGGAACGATCACAAGTTGTTACAGAATTGTCCCGTTTGTAAGGAGAGTCGATGGGTTGATACAAACACAAAGGGTAAGAAAGTAGCTCATAAGGTTTTACGATACTTTCCTTTGACCCCCCGGCTACGACGTTTGTATTGTTCAAGGCACACGGCAAAGGATATGATATGGCACAGTACTGGAAGATCAGAAGAGGGTACTATGCGTCATCCTATTGACGGATCTTCATGGAAAGAATTTGATAAGAAGTACTCTAACTTCGCGAAGGAACCCCGAAATGTTCGCCTAGGGCTTGCAGCTGACGGTTTTAATCCATTTGGTAACATGAGTTCGGCTCATAGCACGTGGCCGGTTGTACTCACAACATACAATTTGCCTCCATGGCTATGCATGAAAGAGTCCTCATTCATGTTGACTTTATTAATTCCTGGCCCTAAATCACCTGGGAAGGATTAGACGTTTTCCTTAGACCGTTGGTGGATGAGCTTAACTAATTATGGCATACAGGCATACGTACTAAAGACGCGGAAACAAAAACAATCTTCACAATGAAGGCGGTGTTGTTATGGACTATAAATGACTTCCCAGCCCATAGTAGTCTATCAGGTTGGAGCGGACAAGGATACAAAGCATGCCCGACTTGCAACGAAGACACTCCTTCAACACGAGTAACAAATAAAGTTATATATGTTGGTCATCGTCGGTTCTTAGATGCTAACCATCCATGGAGAACAAATTTGGAATTTAATGGGCAACCTGATACAAGAGCACCTCCTAAACAATTTAGTGATGCTGATATACAGGCTCAACTCGATCGTTTACTCCCTCGTCTACTGGGCATGCATCCTAGTTTTGGAGGTGTTATGAGAAAGCGAGAGGAGTTTGAGTTAAACTGGTCTAAACGAAGCATATTTTTTGAACTTGAGTATTGGTCTTCATTGCAGCTAAAGCACAATTTAGATGTGATGCATATTGAGCGAAATGTGTACGATAGTTTGCTCGGTACTCTTTTAATGAATGATAAAACAAAAGACACGTCAAACGCACGTGTTGACTTGGAAAAGCTAAATATTCGAAAGACGTTGTGGTTAAAAAAAATGCTAGTGGCAAGTTATGTAAGCCGCACCCAAAATACTCATTACAAGTCAATGATCGAAAGCTTTTCTGTGAGTTTATTAAAAATGTTAAATTGCCCGATGGGTTCGGATCTAATATTAGCAAGAGAGTGACAGATAATAATATAAACATTACTGGGTTGAAATCTCATGACTGTCATATTTAATGCAACGTTTGATGCCAATTGGAGTTAGAGGATTTTTGGCAAAAGATGTATATACACCAATAGTCGATCTTTATATGTTTTTTAAGCAACTTTGTTCCAGAACATTATTGGTTGAAGACATGGAGAAAGCAAAACTTGCCATTCTGACAATCTTATGTCAGTTAGAGTTGATCTATCCTCCTGCTTTTTTTGACATCATGGTTCATTTGGTTTTGCACTTACCTGATGAAGCGATTCTTGGAGGTTCAGTGTGTACGAGATGGATGTATCCATTTAAAAGATATATGAAAAAACTTAAAAATTATGTCAGAAACAAGGCAAAGCCAGAAGGTTGTATAGCCGAAGGCTATATTGCGGAAGAAGCTCTATCATTTTATTCGAGGTACCTTCGAGATGTTGAAACTCAGTTCAATCGCCCCGATAGAAACGAGGATGTTGTTGTCGAAAAAAGAAAGTTGTGAGTGTTTGAGTCTCTCTGTCGTCCGGCTAGTGCCTTGAAGATCAAACATCTTTCTGTAAGCGAAAAACTAAAATTGAAATGGTTTGTCCTCGATGGTATCGAAGAAATTAGGAACTACATGAAGTAAGTGTTACTATCATTAACTTTCCATAATATATATGTTAAGTATTTATTTTTTCCTTACTTGTATATTTTTATTATCAATGTAGTGAATTCAAGGAGATGATCAAGTGAATGAGTTGGCTGCCCAAACTCAAGGAGATGATCAAGTGAATGCTTTTGAAAATGTACTCGGTACTAGGCGCGGATGGATCCGAGGGATTGGGTTCAAACCTTTTTCAAAAGCCCTGGTTACCCATGATAAGTCTCAACCGCAGCCAACAGTCGCATTCACACAGGTAACAATAACATTTCTTTATAATGACCTTAAATTTATATATATGTTATTAGTCTGGTAAATGTTATTAGTTTGACCCGTTTGACCTTAAAATATTAAATGAGACAAAATAGACATTAATATATATGTTATTACACGTGTAAATGTTATTAGTTTGACCTTAAAATGGAATTGGAATGTTAAATGAGACAAAATAGACGTTCAGAAATGTTATTAGAATTGGAATGTTAAATGAGACAAAATAGACGTTCATAAATGTTATTAGAATTGGAATGTTAAATGAGACAAAATAGACGTGTTGGGAATGAGTCAATATGTTATTAGTTTGGTAAATGTTATTAGTTTGACCCGTTTGACCTTAAAATATTAAATTAGACAAAATAGACATTAATATATATGTTATTAGTTTGGTAAATGTTATTACACGGGTAAATGTTATTAGTTTGACCTTAAAATGGAATTGGAATGTTAAATGAGGCAAAATAGACGTTCATAAATGTTATTAGAATTGGAATGTTAAATGAGACAAAATAGACGTGTTGGGAATGAGTCAATATGTTATTGGGGGTCTTGTATGTTATTAGTTTAAACATGATTTTTATTGTAGGAACAAATTGATGCCTTGTTTCAAGACCCATATTTTAGAGAACAACTTCAAAATTACGGGCAACATAAACAAGTTAGTGATGAGGATGGTGAAGACGGTGAAGACGATGAAGATGATGAAAATGATGAAGCTTAATTGATAAATGTATGTTGACTTAATTTAGAATGTAATATTGTAATGTATGAATGGATGTTGACTTAGTTTAGTTTTTAACGAATTGATGGCTTGTTCCAAGACCCTAAAACGTTATGTTTGTAACGACAGGATTTATGTTCATATATGGTAATTTATGTTTAGAGTTAGTAATGTATGCAGAATATGCAGATTGTTATGTAAAAATTTGTATTGGGAATATGGAAAAACTGAAAAATGCAGCAAGAAGCTGTAATACCTGCACAGGGGTTTTAGCGGCGACATATAGGCATTAGGGGCGACAATTTTTTTGCAAATTTTAAGGCCTTTAGCGGCGACTAAATAGTGGCGACATTAAGACATTAGTGACGACTTTTTTAGCGGCGACACATTAGCGGCGAAACTTTGACCATTAGCGACATTTTATTACCGGTGATTTTTAGCGGCGACAAGTCGCCGCTAAAGGTAATAGCGGCGACATATGGGGTCTTTAGCGGCGACCCCCGTCGCCCCTAAAGACCTGTCTCCTTGTAGTGAGTGTGTAGGACATATGTAGGCGTTAAGGAAATCTGGAACTTGAACTTGAAAGCGGATCTAAAACTTGAAGGGAGAAACCAAAAAATCACTGTAAACTAAACAACTTGGGGACAACACGAACATGGTGGCAGCGACATCACGAACATGGTGGCAGCGACATCCATGTGAAGGGTTTGTACCAAGCTACGGCGGAAGTGATGACTTTTATGTCTTGCATATACCGGAATAATGTTATTGAATGATATCCATTACAATGATCAATAACCTTTAATCTACCTACTCTGATAAAAAAAGTAATCAAATGAGATATGTGATAAAATCACATTTCTTTTCATTAAATAATTATATTAATTACTAATAATATAAATTGTTTTAGATTAAAAATAGTTATTAAGAAATTAAGAAATAGATTTTTTTATTAATGTTAAATCTAAAGAAACATTTTTCTATAATATAACTATTTTCTAAAACATCAAACTTTTTTAAAAACTATGAAATATTTAGAAAATTGGTATTTATTAAAAAGTAAATTCTTGAAAAACAAAATTAATTAAAATAAGAACTTATAATAAGGAATATTTGAAAATGATATTTTTTAAAATGACTTGTTTTGAAATAGTGTTTAAATATTTACTATGAAAAGACAGAAAAAGTTTAAAAATTAAAGTTTATAAAGTTAATATCACTTTTTAATTACTTATAGTCCTTACTTATTTGTAATTTTAATCATATCTTATATTAAAATATTATTTTATATAAAATTTTATTATATTTAATATTTTATTTATTTAACCCGTGTAACACACGTCTTAACCAAAGCTAGTATCTATAATTATAAAAAAAATGTTTGGAACCCACATGACATTATTTATATTGTCCACCTGAAATGCTCATACGATTTGCACACATGTCATTACTAAAAAAAGTTAACCATAATGTTATATTAAATGCTAATAATTATTTATATACTTTTCATATTATAAAATAGAATTTTTGATAAATTAAAATCGTATTTCCTTTTTATTAAAAACTTAATTTTTCTTAAAACAATTATGAAATATGAAGTTTCTTAACACAAAGAACTTTTAAAAAATGACATTGTCTTAAAATTTAGAGTGTTTAAAAAAATATTTTTTCAAAGGAAGAAGTTTTTTAAAGATGAAAGTTTAAAAAAAATATTATTATATGTTTTATTACCTAAAGTAGGTTCGCAATTTCAATAACATATTACCTCAAAAATAATTTTATAATTTTTAAATATTAATTAATAGATATTAATTAAATATATTTATTTAACTCGTGTATTACATGAGTTGAAAAAACTAATATAGAAAATTAAATAGATTCCCTACAAATCATTATAATGATCGGGATCATAGTCATACAAGGGACGAAATGGTAGCAACTTGCAAAGAGCAATATGTGGCGGAGGACCGTATCCTGCAAGGGGTGTTGAAGTGGCAGTGCGACTGATGGCTAGTAAGGAGCTAGCATGCAACACAGCAGAGAAAAAACGATGTTCTTGTGAAAAAAAGTTTTCGAGAATATACAAGTATCAGGGAAATCTGAAAGTTGAACTTGAAACCGTATCTAAAAAAATTAAAGAATGGAAAAATAATAGTGAACTAAAAAACTTGGAAGCAACAAAAGATATTGTGGCAGCGAAAGCCTGTATCGGGTTTGTATCAAGTGATGGTGGAAGTAAAGACGTCTAGAATTTATTATATACATAACATTTTGACTCTAATATCATGCAAGATATTAAAATAATATTATTAAATAATATTGATTACAATGATAGGAAACCTCAACATGTAAATAAACGAAAAACTGCTAACAGGTGGAGGGGCAAAAAAGTAATTTGACACAGTGGTTGTTTGACACAATGGTTGTTTGACACAATAGTTGTTTGACACAATGGTTGTTTGACACAATGGTTGTTTGACACAATGTTTGTTTGAAACAATGGTAGTTTGACACAATGATAGTTTGACACAATGCTAGTTTGAGTGTTTGACACAATGGTAGTTTAACACAATGTTAATTTGAAACAATAGTAATTTGGTATGTTGGCATGTTGTTATATTTTGCTATGTGTTGACATGTTAATATTTGTTGCTATATGTTGCTTTACATTACACAATAGTATTTTGGTAAGGGAGATGATATTTTATAAAGGCTACATATTTTAAAAAGGTGAGAAGTAATTCTGACCATTGGATCAACTCATTAAAATAGATCAATGGTTCAAAACAATGCGGTGGCAAACATGTAAATAAGTGGAAAACTGCTAACAGGTGGAGGGGCAAAAAAGTAATTTGACACAATGGTTGTTTGACACAATGGTTGTTTGACACAATGGTTGTTTGACACAATGGTTGTTTGATACAATGGTTGTTTGAAACAATGGTAGTTTGACACAACGGTAGTTTGACACAATGCTAGTTTGACACAATGGTAGTTTGACACAATGTTAATTTAAAACAATAGTAATTTAGTATGTTTGCATGTTGTTATATTTTGCTATGTGTTGGCATGTTAATATTTGTTGTTATATGTTGCTTTACATTACACAATAGTATTTTGGTAACTTGTTTTATTGTCAAAATCAAACGTAAACAAAACTATTCAAATATGACACAATGAGTCTTATGACACAATGAATATAATGACACAATGAATATAATGACATAATTAATCTTATGACATAATGAATCCTATTCTTGAATAGGCATAGAATCAACTGTTGAGGTGCTTGAAGCTTGTTTATCCTTAATGCTTTGAAGATATAAACTGCAATTACGTATCATGTGACCAGGTTGTTTGCAAAACTCACAATTTCTTAACTTTTTTCCTGCTTGTTCGATAGCTAACTCATGAGCTGACTTCATTCTTTTCGGCCTACCTTTTGTCTTTTGCTTAACAGGTACACGGAATTTTGCTTCATTTCGTTCGCTCCCTCCATTTAACTCTGCAAACTTAGACTTGTAACTATTCAAATAATCAAGATAAAAACACAACTCGTCTTTGTTCGTAATCAATTGATTAACAATATTTGTTTTATTCAGACACAATGACAATACAAAAGACACAATGACGAACAAAAAGACACAATGATGATATCTAAGACACAATGATGATGTCAATCAATAACAAAATTCATATAACAAACACAACAGCATAAAAGACATAACATATAGAGACTCACCTGATATTTATAAAATATGTTCAACAACATATTTATAATGTTCAGAGTAATCTAACAGTATAGACACAATAACTGTTTTATTCAGACACAATGACAATACAAAAGACACAATGACGAACAAAAAGAAACAATGATGGTACCTATGACACAATGATGATACCTATGACACAATGATGATACCTATGACACAATGATGATGTCAATCAATAACAAAATTCACAGAAATCGGACAGTATAGACACAATGATGATCCAAACGACAAAATTACGGTGCGAAAATTAACATATTATTTCAATTACAGTATATAATCGTCTTCGTACGTACCAAACTGATGATCAATCGTCGACATCGGTGAAGTAATTGATGTAAAGCAATCTTCAACAGATGAATTCGATCGTTTGAATCTTCAACGATTGAAATTGATGTAAGCTGAAACTTCGTACGCTTAAATCTTCAACGATTGAAATTGATGTAAGATGAATTCGATCGTTTGATCGTTTGAAAACCTCAATCGTACAGAAAAAGTCAAAATATCCCACACCTTCATCTTAATAACTTAGACTTCCTAAAATACCCCTCCTTCCATTTTTAAAAATATGCCACATGTCACTCACTGATTGGTTCTCACACTTTTTACATAATGTTCCCTTTGTATTTGAACTTTTCTCTAAATAATATATTCTTTAATATATATCGCTACGACTTGTGTATTTTATGAATGCATAAGTAAAATATCCAAAGAAATCCTTTATCATTTGTGATTTGCGAACACATCTATTGTACTGTTTGTCTACAAATATCAAAAGCTAAATTTAAAGTTCGTGTCTTTCTTGGCTACTACTAATCACGTACAATAATATACGTGACATCTTAAAATTCAACATTGTCTACGAAAAATTTAGGTTCTTACAGAACATCCAGATGCGAATCCTACGTTATAGCATGGGGGAGAGGTCCCCCTAAGCCATCAAATTCTCCACAAATTGTTTTACTTTCAACCATACTAGTTAAAAATTTATGAATAATAGGGCATAATACTTCTCAATTAGGGGCACAATATTTCTAAGATGGAGGCACAAAAATTTTAGACCGGTTCCACAATAGAAAAGTGACTTTTCATGATTAAAAAATAAAAAGCTGGATGGCTTAAAGAATAGTTTAAGTGAAAATTTTCTATTTCTTATAACTCTATTTATTCTCAACCTTTTTTAAAACTTTGAATTATGTTTTATGTTTAATCTTTTGTCTTTATTAATTTGATGGTTTATTCTATTGTATATTAGGTGTTACTGAAAAGTTTATATTAATTTTGACCGATCATTTTTGTTCCCCGTACAAAAAATTTTCGTATTCGCCACTGAAAACGTCTAACAACATATTGATAGCATGAAATCATTTTAGTATTTTAATCACAATCAAAATCTTCAATAGAGTAATAGAAAAAAAGTCGTGTATTCCCGCGTACAAATTAGCACAAACAATTAAATCACATAAGGGAAGGGTTGCTGCAATTGTCTTTGGATATGATATACTAGTTATAGTAACAAGTGTGTTACATGGATTGAATAAATAAACAATTAATATAACAAAATTTATTAATTAATATTTTAAGATATAATATCATTGAAATTATGTATTATAAATGACTGTAAGTTATAAAATAGTGATATCAACTTTTTAAAACTTTATTTTTTTCAAAAAAAATAAACGTTTTGTTCTAAAACAAACCATATAAAAATGTCAATTTTAAAAATTTTCTTATTATAACCCTTAAATTTAATTATTTTTGGTTTTAAAAAAAATAATTTTTTAAAAATACCAATTTTAAATATTTTGTATTTTTTTAAAAAGTCTTATGCTTTAAATAAATTTATTATTTTATAAAAAATTATTTATTTAGAAATAATATTAATAAATAGATCTCTTTATTAATTTATTAAATCTAAAAAGTGTTAAATAGTATTATTAGTAATTAAGGTAATTATTTAATAGGAGAGAGAGGCGGGAAAATTTTGGTGAGAATTATTGTGGTGTTGACACGTGACATCTCAGATACTTTTTTATTAAAGTAGGAAGATTATAGTAATAATTAGCATGTTTTCTGGATCATAGATCTCATATTTTCATTTTAACTCTTGTTCCAAGGGATATCATATGGTATAAACTAATCTTTGCGTACAAATTTGATGTATATTATTTAATTAACGGTGCAAAGGAGGTGTTGTTGCCAAAAATAATAATACATCCAAAACATTTACATGAAATGTCATTTCAATGGATGTACAGATGTAACAGTGATGGAAAGAAGATGGGCAAAAGGTGGTGCCTAATACGACTAAGCCATGGTCACACTTGACTCGATTTATTTTAGACGACCAAATAACCCTGCTGATGTGACACATCCTCAGCTTTATCCTATCCACTCAGTTTTTCTAAACTAGTTTTTACTAGGATAATTCAAATAACTGCGCGTTTGAAACTCGCTGAAAATTTGTTTGAAAAAATTTTGAAAAATTGCTCGTTCGTTTTGACTTGGTTGTAAATGAACCGAGCTGTTCGGTTCGGTTTGTAAACGAACTTGGCACGAGCAAATGTAATCTCGCTTGTTGCTCGCTCGGTTTTGCTCAAATTATTTGTAAACATAACTTATATATATATATATATATATATATATATATATATATATATATATATATATATATATATATATGTAATATGTTAGTTTATTTATTTATATTTTAGAACATTACCATTTTATTTATTTACTACTTTACCCTAGGTACTTTTAGTTTATTTAAACATTAGTTTTTAGATTTTTGTATACTTGTTTAAAATGTGAATAAACTAAATGTTTGTAATCTTTGGGCAAGGTTACTAGATGGTCAAAAAAAAAAAATGGGTATAGTGGACGTGAAAATAGTCGCAATAGAGGTTGTCAACGTGTGTTTTACCATCATTTAATCGAGTTTGAATTAAAAGTTTATTTGTCTTTAAGATTTCTGTTTTGTTAAACTTATTTTATATGTTTTTTTTACATTGTTGAGTTTGAGTTGGAATTTGAAACTTTTGAATGGATGTTTAGTTTTGTATTAAATTGCGATATGAAACGAGGCGAACCGAGTTCAAGCGAGCATTTTTCGCTCGATTTCTTAAATTCGAACTGAACCGGGCGGCTCGGTTTGTAAACAAAACGAGTTTGAGTGAGCCTTCGTTCGGTTCGGTTCGGCTCGTGAACAGCCCTAGTTTTTGCCGCGCCCGCTACGTGGCTGGGGTTTTATTGTTTTTATTTTACGCGAGGTTAGCTTGGTTGTTATTGTCCTGGTTTGTCATAAATCATAAAAGTAAATATCGAACCGGTTTTATAATACTAATATCATTTTTTTGCTTATAATTGGTTTTTTGTCATGTTAACACAACGGTAACTACACACACTACAAGAAAGAGATCTATGGCACGACACCTATCACCACTAAAAACACATATAGTAGATATGTCGATGCGGTAATGGTTTCTGGAAAATTTGACCATTTCTTTATAAAGATAAACGGATGAAAGTTAGTAAAAAATTATAGCTTTTATTAAACAAACTGATTCACCGCATGCATTTAATTTAAAATATCAAATGCAAGCTTATAATTATTATACGCAACTTGTTATCGTTGCCGTCGTTATCGTCAAGAATATGTGCTTTTGGATAAATATTTTATATAATTTTTTTTAAAAGACTGGTTTAAATTATTTCATGTCAAAAAAGTTCTTTGTATAGAAACTCTTGTATTTTATAGAAAAGAATAATTATTTTGATTTTCCAATTAATAAATGTGGTATTTAATTTCCTTAAAAAGTTTGCTCTTAAAACAATATTGATTTTAGAAATAGATTAGAAAGAGTGCCAATGTGAGACTAGTTCATTTCTTAGATTTTGTTGCTTTTAACAGGGGAAGTCTCAGGTTCAAATCTAAACATATGGTAATAGTTTGAAGCAGTTTAAAAGTAGAAGTAGTGTAGATACTGTCGTTAAAGTAAAGATGAGAGAGATCGATGTGTGTAGTAATCTACTCACTCTAATAAAAAGGTATCTTGGATGACACGTGGCACGACCACAATCATTTTCATCAAAATTTTCCCGCCTTTCTCTCCTATTAAACAATTATCTTGATTACTAATAATATTCTTTAACAACTTTTTAGATTTAATAAATTAAGAAAGAAATCTATTTATTAATGTCATTTCTAAATAAATAGTTTTTTATAAAATAATAAACTTTTCCAAAGCATAAAACTTTTTTAAAAATACGAAATATTTTAAAATTTGTATCTTTAAAAAGTCATTTTTTAAAAACAAAAAATAATCAAATTTGAGATTTAAAATAGAAAAATTTTTAAAAATGACATTTTTATAGGGTTTTTTTAAAACAAAATGTTTATTTTTTTAAAAAAGTTTAAATTTTTTTTAAAAAGTTTATATTATTGTTTTATTATTTTATTTATTAAATCCGTGTAATACACGATTTCACTAAAGCTAGTTAATTATATTCACTTTGAAGAAAAATGAAATAATTGCTCCTTCAATTTTATTGAGTGATTATGAGAAAATTTCAAAGCATTGGCGGAGGATTGAAAGGGGAGGCTCTTTTTTTCGTTGGTAGTGTTAAATTTTAGTCCGGTAGTGTAAATTTTTGGCTTGGTAGTTTAAATTTTTATATAAAACTCGAGTTCGCCCCCCCTAAAAAATTTAATTTTGCCCCCGCCCCCTGTTACAAGAATGTTCAAGTTCCGCCCCTGTTTCAAAGACTCCACATAGCAATTTGAAGTGAGAAAAAGAAATTACAAAGAGAGGTGTGCCGGATGACAAATAAAAATGAGAGTAAAATGTCATTTTCGTCCTTGATGTTTTGTTAAATTTGTCATTTCAATCCAAAAGCTTTTTTTTGCCATTTCAGTCACTATAGTTTACCAAATGTTGTCATTTGCATCCACTCAACTAACTCCGTTAAGTTCTCAGTTAAATATGATGGTTATTTAGTCTTTTCAACGCCGTAATGATCCAATTTTAATAAAATAATCAATTAATATTTAATTAAAATAGAAAACATATGAAGAGACTAGTGAGACCAGACGTATTAATTCAAAAGTTTCGATTAACTCTAAATTATGTTGTTCAATTGAGGTATGTTGTGACATTTCAATTGATATTTAATATTTTGTTCAAAAGTGCACCGTTGTTCGATTGATATCTATTGTTGTCATATTTTGTTTGATTGGGGTCTATTGTTGTCACGTAACATGACAATATCATATCTCAATCAAACAAAGAGTGAGAACAGCAGACCTCAATCCCGTAATAGATCTCAATCGAATAAATGTACATGTTAGAACAAAATATGAAGATTAACTGAATTTCAAAAATGTACCCCAATCGAACAACATGAGTTAGAGTTAATCGAATATTTTAAATCGAATCGCCCGGTCTCATTAGTCTCTTCATATGTTTTTTTTAGTTTGATAAACAAGAAAATACAAATGAACAAAATATTGTTGTGGCGATTGGTGATGGTGGTGGTGGTGATGCTAGGGTGGTTGTGGATTTGTGGTGATGGTGGAAATAAAGGGTGAAAGAGGAAATGGATCGAATTAAAAAAGGGGGGGATGGATTAATGATTTTAGGGAAGTTCAAAATGTTCATGTTTTGTGTGTGCAAGACTATCACGAAAAAATAGTTTGCTTGGTATTGGTTCATTTTAAACGAGCCGAGCCAGTCTACAAATGAGTTAGATCTGAGCCAATGTTAGCTCGACTAGTGGCTCACTCGTTGGTTCGCTCATTACATCGTTTATATTAAAAATAAATTATAACTAATATGAATTATAAACCAAATTATCAAATATTATATAATTAGACCATAAACATTTGATTATTATAACATATAATATGAATTATAAACCAAATTATCAAATATTATATAATTAGACCATAAACATTTGATTATTATAACATATTATAATGTAAATTACTATTCTTATTAAAATGTTTGGTCGGTGGGGGTGGGTTTTTCTTTTCTTTTTTTCTTTTTTTTTGTTTGTGTTTAAATTTTTCTTTTGTTTTTTATTTTGTGTTTTAATTTTTCTTTTTTATTTCTTTTTTCTGTTTGTTTGTGTTTTAATATAATTTGTTTTGGGTGTGCGTTCGAGATTTTTGTGTGGTTTTTGATATCTGGACACGTGTCTTTGATTTGTAGGGTTCGTTGGTGTTGTATTTCTCAGGGTTTCTGCTTTCTTTCTTTCGTTATCGATACCCTGACGATTCTCGCTATTAAGATTTGGGTTTTCCTTTTGTTTACTCTTTTCGGGGCTTTGATTTTCGTTGATTTTCAATTTTGCACTGTTTCGCTTTCTTGCGGCTTTAATTTTCGTTTGTTTTGTGTATAGTGTTAGGCTTTGATTTAGGTTTTGGGTTCTGCATGTTCTGGTGTGTTATGGATTTGGGGTTTTGGTGTGTTTTACTTTGTGTATTTTACTGAATTTATGGTTTTGAACTTTCATTTTGATTTTAATTTAGGGTTACATTAAAACTCGCATACGCGCGGCAACGCGCGCGCCAAAACCTAGTTAAGTATAAAAATATAGAAGAAGATTATAGTCGTTTAAATACCAACTAGGATTGAAACCCCGCACGTTGTTGCGGGATTCTTCTCGTCATTTCATAAAAACGATAATTCGGTATTTACGAAAAAAATTGTGTGATAGTTTTATCATTTCATGATAATTTCACGCAACTGTTAAGCCTTCTAATATGACAAACTTCGTACACTTTGTACAAAAGTTAAACACAAAAACGAACTGAAGCAAAACATAAACATCATAAAAGGCATATGAAAAATAAATTGTAATAAAATAAACTTAAAGAAAAAACAAAACCAACTAAATAGTAAAAATAAAAAAGAATTATAAAGGAAGTTTATAAGAACAAAATAACATTAAAAGAAAAAAAAACTAAAAATATTACACCTGCTAAAGCTGCTGTTAAGTTAAATAGAGGATTTGATAAAAAGATTTAAATTTTCATGTAAAATTTAATTTAATTCGTTTACTTCCGTGAATTATTTGCACATTGAAACTGAAAATTAACTTTAACAAATTTTATGGGCATGAAATATCCATGTCAGTGAGTTCAACTAATTTAAACTTTTAACTAAACAAAATAATAAAGAAAAAAATTCATATAAAAAAAACAACTGAACCTAGGTTAGAACATGAGTTACTTACTTTATCTAGAAAGCTCAAACCACTAAACCAAACCTTACTATTGCATACATATCTCCCTCTCATTTATATATGCAAGAATGAAAAATCTAAAAATAAAAAAATATCATTGTAGCCACCGACATATGTTTTTAATATATATTATAATATTGGATCGTTTCTTTAACGAATTAAAATAAACAGATGCAAAAAATATTATTTTTTTATTATATATGAATATGTGTAGAAATAACACAACTAATTCTTAAAAAGTAAACAATTGTTTCGCAAGCCGGCTTCCGCTTCTAAAAAATAAAGAATTGTTTCGCGAGTAGGCTAAGCTCTGCTCGGTTTTAATACAACCCGAGCTGAGCCCACGACTCATTTCATTTATAGCCTATTTAGAGGAGTTTAGAAGGAATAAAAATATTTGTTTAATAGGTTACTAGGTTGGTCCCGTGTAATACACGGATTGAATAAATATAATATTAAATTATTATTAATAAAAATTATGTATTATAAAATCATGCTTGAAAATAAAATATGATTATAACTACGTACAAATAGATATTTTAAGTAAATAAACAATAATGTATTTTTCTTAAACTTTTATTTTATAAAAAATTGTGATTTTTAAATATATTGTTTTAAGAAAAATAATTTTTTTTAAACATTGTATTCTATATTTTATAATTTTTTTAAACAGTGTGTTTTTAATAAACAATAGGTTTTTAATTTTTTAAATTATATATTTTTAATTTGAAAATAGTATGAGTAATATTATTAGTTCAATATTATTAGTAATAATATACAGAAATAAAAAAGTAAGTATAATGAGATCTATAATTGTTTCACGCTTATTTTAGTTTTTTTATAGATAGATAGATAAGCTAAACAATTATTAAATAAACGGATTAAATTTTAATATAAAATATATATGTAAAATTAACATGAATAATTACAGTATAATATTTTAATATAAAATATAATTAAAATTATATATAATTAATAGTTCAAAAAATAAAAATAATTATACCATTTTTTAACTCTCTTGTGTAAATAGTTTTATTTTTAAACATTCGTTTTAAAAAATTTTATAAAAAAATATTTTTTTATAAAAATCTTGTTTTTAAAAAATATGATTTGTAATTATTCTGTTTGTTTTAATAGAATTGTTTTAAAATATTTCACCTGTTTATAATTTTTTTTAAAACACAATGATTTTAAAATATTTTGTTTAAAAAATATTTAATGATTTAGAAAATTTTATATTATATAAACTTTAGTTTTTTGTTATTTAGATTTTAATTAAAAGATGTTATTTTTAAATTCTTTCATAAAATCTATTTTATAAAAAGATAGTTTGACTTAAAAAAATAGATAAGAGAGAGAAACATAGTAATTATAAAATTTATTTTTAATAAGAGAGAGAAACTTGTATGAGAATTTAAATTACTATAACACCCGTTTAAAGGGAAAATTGATTTGTGAATCTCTAGAAAAATGACAAGCGGCAAAAACATGGATTAAGATAATGACAAGTGGCAAAAGAAACCTTGCTTTATTAGAGGTTATAGATTACTAGCCTAACGACCCGTGTGTTACACGGGTTGGACAAATTTAAATTTAATGAAAATAATAAAAAGTTATTTATGCACGATAATAAGACAACAATGTAAAAGGAACATCACGGTTAATAAAATATATGCTTACAATAAATTTATGTAAAAAACTTTAATACATTGGGCAAAATATAAAAGTTTTACAAATCTCTAAAAACCTCCTTATACACAACATTTGATGTTTTATTTGTAGTCTCACCATTCTCATCTAATATAACCATCTTTAATCTGATGGGTTGTTATACTTTGACCTTTTCCAAACACGAATGATTCTAACCTTGATAGTGTAATCACGACGTGCTATATCCAAATCCTTCAAGAAAGTAACATCGGTTGGCGATACTGACATGCTTATTAAGAATAATGTCAATGTATAATGCATGATAAGTGTGAAAAAATAAAAAAACATATTGAATATTAACATTACCGGGAAGTTTGAACATTGATTGAAGCCATAATAATTCAAATTCGGTTGATAAATCGCAGAATGAAGTTGAAATTTTTTTAGCAAATGTCGTATTGAATTTGCTGATGAACTTGTCAGATGTGATACTTATCTCCTTATATAGAGATTAAAATAACAAACTAACCACAAAATTTGGGATCAAGCATATCTTTTCCATATTTAAAAATAATTCAAATCAGAATTCAAAATAATCCGAATCATAATTTAAATTCAAATTTAAAATTATGGATGAAGCATATCTCTAATATTAATTGGAAGATATTCGATACATATGTAAATCAAAATTCAAAAATAATTCAAATTTTAGAAAGATCATACATATCTAAACCATAATTCAAAATAATTCAAAATGTAGGAGATCATACATATTTAAACAACAATTCAAAATAATTCAAAATCTAGGAGATCGTACATATCTAAATCATAATTTAAAATAATTCAAATCAATATTATCTTCCAATTTAATCTCTAAGAGTAATATTACTACATATAAAAGTAAAATATTATCAGTTACAAAAGTAATATTTATAAATACTCTTATTTTATATATGTCATAACTTTTTTATTAGAAAGATTACATAATTTTATAAACTAATTTAAGAATAATTTACAGGAATATTTTATATTGTAAGAATTATTTTATATGTAATTAAAATATGATTCGTATTATTGCCACATGGTAGCTCAAATTTTTTTAGCAAATATCGTATTGAATTTGCTGATGAACTTGTCAGATGTGATACTAATCTCCTTATATAGAGATTAAAATAACAAACTAACCACAAAATTTGGGATCAAGCATATCTTTTCAATATTTAAAAATAATTCAAATCAGAATTCAAAATAATCCGAATCATAATTCAAATTCAAATTCAAAATTATGGATGAAGCATATCTCTAATATTAATTGGAAGATATTCGATACATATGTAAATCAAAATTCAAAATAATTCAAATTTTATAAAGATCATACATATCTAAACCATAATTCAAAATAATTCAAAATGTAGGAGATCATACATATTTAAACAATAATTCAAAATAATTCAAAATCTAGGAGATCATACATATCTAAACCATAATTCAAAATAATTCAAATCAATATTATCTTCCAATTTAATCTCTAAGAGTAATATTACTACATATAAAAGTAAAATATTATCAGTTACAGAAGTAATATTTATAAATACTCTTATTTTATATATGTCATAACCTTTTTATTAGAAAGATTACATAATTTTATAAACTAATTTAAGAATAATTTACAGAAATATTTTATATTGTAAGAATTATTTTATATGTAAGTAAAATATGATTCGGTTATAATTGATGTTGAATCTATCACGAAATGGCACAATAATCAATCACGAAATAGCACAATAAACATCAAGATTATGTCAAAGGTAACCTGATTTAAAGTCGAAATCGCAGCATAATTTGAGCTACCATCGTTGTTACAGAAAATAGGTCAGTGAGAGAGACTGCAAATCGAAGAACGCAAATGAAAATCATGAATCGCACACTAAACTTTCAAAACTTAGTAGTCTCTAACCTGAAACAGAGAAGAACTCTTAGGTTGCTTGATGCAGAGAGGCGAAGTTGCAGAGAGATGGAGGTTGCAGTTAGACGACTGCAAATCGGAAAGCAGGAATCAACATCATCAATCGCACATTAAACTTCAATATTTACTCGAATCTAACCTGAAATAATGAAGAAATCTTCGGTAGATTGTAGGTGCGGCGAAGAGATCAGTAGACACGCGAAGATGAAGAGCGACGGTGGAGGTTGCAGTTACACGACTGCAAATCGGAAAATAGGAATCAACATCATCAATCGCACATGAAACTTCAATATTTACTGGAATCTAACCTAAAATAATGAATAAATCTTCGGTAGATTGTAGGTGCGGCGAAGAGATCAGTAGACACGCGAAGATGAAGAGCGACGGTGGAGGAGGCATTAGGGTTACAAAATGTGGTTTTGGGGTTTTTGAGAAACCCGGATAGTTTGGGGTCGGGTTATTAAACCCGCGTGACTTTTAAGCTTTGGTTGTGTATGCAATTGCCATGTGGCAGTTGTTTGGAAAATTTTTTACCATGTGGCAATACTATAGATGAAATCATGCCAAGTGGCTGAAAATGGTTTCATTTATTATATATAGAGATAATTCGTTATCAACTAAATAATTTCTTTTTATTTTTATTTTCCCACAATAATTCATTCAATCTCGTTGTTATTTATGCATATCATACACTGAATCATCCATTTATATATTTTCTAAGTATTTTTATAAACAGTGCGAATTTTCTTTATATTTATAATCTAACGTTAGAAATTCATTTATTTGATATAAGATAAAAGTTATTATAATTATATGACAAGAAATGTTGGTACGGCGGGTCAAACTGAAGGTCTCGTTGACAAAAAAGTTCAGATAGATACGTACAACTTGTGGCACCTTAAAATTATATTAAACCAGTGAAGATTCCCGCGCTCCGCAGCGGCCGTAAGATCTTTATATTTGATAGGGTTTAAAGTGTTAACTATTTACCTAGATTAATTTGAGCGTTATAACTCCCTAAATATAGTAGGATACGTAAAGCCAAGAAGAATTAGAGGCTTCACTTCTTTTAATATTATTAGCTGTGTCACAAAACAATCACAAAAGTGCATAACGTTCATAAGGTTAGTAGGTGACGATGGGAATCTTTGGTTGTTCTAGTGAATCATATTCAGGCTTTGAGAATGTAACTATATACACATATTAATCTTTATTATTTTCCCAAGCAATAGACTAAACAATATATAAAGCATTCAGGTAAGTAGGTTTAAATTTGAGAAAAACACTTATTGAGTTTGTAAAACCAAAGCAGAACTGAAACGAATATACAGCTCATCATATGAACGCTAAATTCATTGACGTTTCAAAATAGTTGAAATACATACAACATAATTATCGTGATGTGGTCCTAAAACGCTGATAATCTGGCCTTTCGGTGCAGAAGGTGGAAATGTCTAGAGCGTGGAATATGCAGTAAAAGTTTACTGGTCTATTATTAAGCGATTAAGGTAGCAAGCATAAATTATAACTATGAATATATAGAACACCAGCAACGTCACTGTTGAATATATAGAACACCAGCAACGTCACTGTTGAATTTGACATATTGACGAACCATATTAATCTAAAACTGGTATATAGTGAAGAAGAAACCACCTTCCTGTAATTATACCTATCACCTTATCAAACTTCAAAACTAAAATCCAAAATGTCTAAAACAAATTGTGCTTGAGGTTGTGGAAGAAATTAATATGAAGTCGCATAACAAAAACAGGAAGAAAATGACGGTGGTTGGTGGAAAAGAGTTGGGGGGGGGGGTTAAAGAGTAGACACGTGTGGCAGTGCAAGAAGCATGCACGTGACATGCATAAACATGGTTGTAATTTGTGCTTTAGAGGTTTCAGGTTTGGCTTTTAAAGTATAACTAATGTTTCTATAATGCAATTGTTATTTATTATTATTATTACAATACAGAATAAAATTACATTCTATATATCAGAAACTTACATTTATGGAAGGTGATTATGGTTTTAATACAATCTATGTGTTATTTAAAAAGGGGTTTTGTGCACACACCGCCCATTTTTGAGGGTATACCACCTCAAACGGTCACGGTTAGGGTTAACCGTGACCTTTAGGTCGGGTGTAGGACCTTGCGGTCACGGTGAGGCCTAACCGTGACGTTAGGTTCTCGGGCTTATTGCAATTATTGGGTGTGTAATTAATGGGGTGACAGTTAGGGTTTTGGAGGTGTATATGTCACAGTTTGATCAAACCGTGACATTTTGTACATATTTTTTAAATTTTTTAATTTTGTTTTTATTTTTATTTTATCAAACGGTTAATCTAATCGTAACATACGAGTTTATGTTTTATGTTTATTATTAATTTATCATATTACAAGTAAATTTTTTATTTTTATTTTAGTAGCTAATGATCTCATGTCATACGACGACTGAAATGCACTTTGATTACAAATGTGTGTCATGATCTTGATTGAAGTAGTGAAAGCTGCAGTGATAATGATGTATATATAGGTCATAGGTGTATGTATGTGTATGTATGAGAGTGGGAAATGTGCCTACGGTTATGGAGTTACATTCATTATTTAATATTGAAATGTGCCTACGGTTATGTAATCATACTAGTTTGTTTTTATTTTTATTTTATCACATAGTTAACCTAATCGTAACATACGAGTTTGTGTTTTGCTATTTTTTACAGTTACATTACAACCAAACAAACAAAGAAACACAACTAAACAAACATATACAATTAACATTATCAACATTACAAATACAAAACAAACAAACAAAAAAACATAACTAAACAAACACAACCAAATATACAAGTCATAATAACTGAAACTATATATATATATATATATATATATATACAACGAGTTTTTACATACAAAAATAAATAAAATACAAACAAAATACCTATCTAATCCATCATCCCCGGATCGCTGCCCTGACAAGACCCGCCCGCGCCAGATGGGCCAGCACCGTCATGGTCTAACCGCCTCGGTGGCTGTGACAACAACGGCGTACCCGAGGCGGCATAGTCCGCGACCATGTGCTGGATGACACAGTCCATCATATCATGCAGTCTCGTGGTCGTATCCTCCAGCCTCCTGGTCATATCCTCCAGCCTCGTGTCTCGTGTGTCCTGAAGCATATCAAGAACATGAGCAGGCAATCGCACGGCATGGTACACGCGCTGAGGATGCTGGGGCGGGTCCTGGTCGTGCGGCGGGGGAATGGGCTGATCCTCCCCGCCGCCAAGGGGCTCGTGGGCATCCTGAAGGTGGATCTCAGCCCCCGCCAGCTCGGGGGTCCACCAACGGCTCGGGCACTCATGGCACGAGCTCATGGTATCTACTGAGCAGGTGCCACGTGCCGTCGGGGAACCTTCGAACGATCCTCATCCCAGCGGCGGTGGTCCGGCCGGCCACGCGCACAGGAGTCGGAGGTAGCGGGAGCTGGGACATGGCGTGCGCGTACCCAAATCTCCGAGCGATCTGGGAAACGATGTTCCCGCCCACCAACGCTCCTCGCGACTGCCGATGATAATAACTAGCAAAATAATCAGCAAGGGCATGCGCGAGGTGGCAGTGTCGGTGTGTGAGTACACACTGAAGAAAGAAAAGGTCGGCGGCGTTGACCCTGTCGGTCCCCGCCCAACGACCAGCGACGGACGTGGCGATGAGTTGGTGAATGTATCTATACAAAGGGTCTCGTGTATGAGACGACCTCGTATCACCACCGTACGGTCCGTCGCCAATGGCAGCCACCAGACCTGATCGGAGTCGTCGGCCCCGTGGATCAAGGCCGTGGTGTACATCGGCTGTCGGACCTCCACCTCTGTGTAGAGGCCGCTAACGACAACGAACCGCCTAAGTGACATGCGGTGGAGGGACCCGAACAACCGGAAAGCAACCTCCGCGGGCGCACGACCGTCCGCTATGTCGTCCTCGTCCAGCTCCGCAAGTCCCTGCTCACGTGGACAGAATGTGAGTAGAACTCCACGGTCAGCTCTCGATGGGCAGGGTCGCCCATCCGGAACAGCTGCTCCTACGGGCCGTCCTCGCCGATAATCTCAAAAAAACGGTCCCGCTCTCCAACAAGCTGTAAGAAGTCCTCCGACAGGTCGGTCCCCGGTGCCGGCAATCGTGCTCTCAAGGTCCTGAACCGCTCGTACGGTGTAGTCCCCTGCTCGAACTGCAGCGTCGGGCAGTCATCAATGCCGGGGATAAAAGCATCGTCGGCATCCATATCTGCGAAAAAAAACGTATTTATCATTATTTACAATGTTTATAATATTAATGGTTGACGGTTATTTATTATTATTATATTATTGGTATTATTACTATTACTATTATTATTATTATTATGTATACTATTATTATATTGGTACTATTATTACTATTACTATAATTATTATTACTATTATTATTATTATGTATACTATTATTATTATTAGTATTATTATTACTATTACTATAATTATTATTACTATTATTATAGTATAGATTAAACATTTTGATCGGTGGCTACAGTAACCGCCGACCATTGGTCCACGTGTCAACTATTGATTGGCTCACGTCTCATTTTTATTTTTCAAGCATCTTCTCTCTCCATGTGACTCCACCTCTCCGCCGACTAACAGTAGGAGTTCTCTCTCCATAGAACTCCATCTGCTTCGGCAACCATACCTGCGGGATAACAACGTTCTTGGAAACCGAATGTCCTCCGGCGGGATCATAGTGGTGATGAACGATGGTGGTAGTGAGTAGGAACACGAGGATGATGATCTAAAAGCTTGCATACTAGATCTGAAAACCCACAAGTGAGGTGTTGGTGTGGCCGAAGACAAAGGAGGCAAGTGATGGCAGTTGCAGTTGTAGTTGTTTCATGGTTCTTGCCGGTTTTTATCGCTGGAGATAATGTAGTAGACAACGGTGGCGTATCAGAAGATGGTCGGAGCCACCATCATTACCTTAGGGTTGAAGGTCGTAGACTATCTTTGCACTTCCAAGCACCACCGCCGACTGTCGTTGCGCTACCCAGCACAACCGCCGTCCTCTTTGTTTTTTGATCGGAGATAAAAAGAGAGATTAAGAGAGAGAGATGATAGGGAAAATGAATTTTCTATAAGCATTTGAGTGGAGAGAGAGAGGTGCATTGAATGTTATGTCAACTTTTGTTGTATTCTTTTAAAGTTTGCTTCAATTTCCAATATCAGATTATATATGTATATATAAATTGAGCATATATTTTAATTTACTTTATATAATTACTTTGATTTTAAACTACAACTACTACTAAATTTTATTTATTAAATATTTTGAATCATGTATATATTTATGCAATAAGCATCCTTTATTATATACGCCACAATTCATCTTTATATATACATTTCAAAAGTTTGTTTGAATGAAAATAAAGCTTTTAAAATAAACATAAATACTATTTCTCATTTAGGTTTAATCATGTTTAATATGATACAGAAAAATGGTTTATATATATGTGTATTGATGATTGCAGGATGATGGGATTCAACATTGTTTAACCAATGAAATTACAGGTTATATTATGTTTATTATAGCTTGCTTTATTTCATTATTAATTAGTGAATTTGCAGCTTTGGTTTCTTCTTATCGTAGGTTGGAAGGTTATCTGCAAATCGCATGGGTCAAAATACAAGTTGCTTTTTGTGTATTATAGCTTACATTTATTAACGGTCTAACTACATGTCATATTTGATGTAATGAAGAATGTTTTGACATTTTCATACATATAACATGTTTATAAGTGTATTAGTGTTCACACGAGTTATGTAAATACTTATGTTGGAGTTGTTAAAGAGGTTACAAACAAATCAGATTTCACGTGCACAAAGTAAAAAATTCCCGAAGCAACGCGAGGGAAAAAACCTAGTTATTATTACTATTATTATTATTATTATTATTATTATTATTATTATTATTATTATTATTATTATTATTATTATTATTACTATTAGTATTAGTATTATTACTATTACTATTATTATTATTACTATTACTATTATTATTATTACTATTATTATTATTACTATTATTATTATTATTATTACTATTATTATTATTACTATTACTATTATTACTATTACTATTATTATTATTATTATTATTATTAGTACTACTATTGTTACTACTATTTATATTATTATTATTATTATTATATTACTATTATAACTATTATTATTATTATTTAACTATTATTATTATTATTATTTACTATTAATATTACTATTATAACTATTATTATTATAATTATTTACTATTTCTATTATTATTTCTATTATTACTATTACTATTATAACTATTATTATTATTATTATTTACTATTACTATTATTACTATTATTATTACTATTAGTATTATTATTATTACTATTACTATTATTATTACAACTATTATTATTATTATTATTATTTATTATTTCTAATAATAATAATAAACCGTCGACAAACTACGCTACATATACGGGAAAACCTATCAAATCTATAAGGGAAAACCTATCAAATCTATTTGTGAAAACCTATCAAATCTATTTGGGAAAACCTATCAAATCTATTTGGGAAAATCTATCAAATCTATGTTTACCTCTATGGATTAAAGTTGTAAATTACGTACCGAAAACGATAATGTAGCGGCGGTGGTGGTGCGACGGCGGTGTTGCAGCGGCGGTGGTGCAGCGGCGGTGGTGGTGCGCAGAAGGTGGTGCAGCGGCGGTAGTGGTGCGTAGATGGTG
This sequence comes from Flaveria linearis, assembly GCA_024085815.1. Taxonomy (NCBI): domain Eukaryota; kingdom Viridiplantae; phylum Streptophyta; class Magnoliopsida; order Asterales; family Asteraceae; genus Flaveria; species Flaveria linearis. The sequence goes on along the minus strand of JABSNV010000082.1, from coordinate 73,744 downwards.
GTGAACGGCGGTGGTGGTGAGTGTTGGTGGTGGTGGAAGATGGTGGATGAGCGGCGGTGGTGGTGGAAGATGGTGTATGAGCGGCGGTGGTGGTGGAAGATGGTGAGCGGCGGTGGTGGTGGTGGTGGAAGGTGGTGGTGAGCGGCGGCGCTATCACGGGGAGGGCTCGAGGTGACGGTTTGGAAGCGGTGGAGGTGAAACGTTTGGAGGATTATGGTGGTGAAATGGTTGTGGTTGTGTTGAAATGTGAGGTGAAATGGGGGTGTGCGAACGGTTGAAGACGAAACCAGTAACCACGAGGTCACGATTTGGCCTCCACGTGACTTCTTACAGACACGAGGTCACGGTTTGGCCTCCACGTGACCTCTTACACACACGGTGCTCGAGGGGCAGGTGCACTAATCGAGGGGAAATCAGATTCAAAAAATATCTCAAGAGATCACGGTTTGGCCTCCACGTGACCTCTTCCTTTTTTTTGTATAATAATTATTATTATTATTGTTATTATTATTATTACTATTATTATTAATATTATTATTATTAATATTATTATTATTACTATTATTATTATTATTATTATTATTATTATTATTATTATATTATTATTGTCATTATTATTAACCGTAACCTTTTAGTTTCTGAATACACAAAATAATACTATTAATATTATTATTATTATTAACTTTAAAATTATTACTATTAAACTTTTTATTTTATATTATTATTATTATTGTTATTATTATTATTTATCATTATTGTTATTATTATTAGAGTTTATTTGTAGTTTCTGGATATACAAAATATTATTATTATTATTATTATTATTATTAACTTTAAAATTATTACTAATAAATTTTTTATTTATATTAGAGTATATAATTATTATTATTGTTATTATTATTATTTATCATTATTGTTATTATTATTAGAGTTTATTTTGTAGTTTATGGATACATAAAATAATACTATTATAATTATTATTATCAACTTTAAAATTATTACTATTAAATTTTTTATTTATATTAGAGTATATTATTATTATTATTGTTATTATTATTATTTATCATTATTGTTATTATTATTAGAATTTATTTTATAGTTTGTGGATACACAAAATAATACTATTATAATTATTATTATCAACTTTAAAATTATTACTATTAAATTTTTTATTTATATTAGAGTATATTATTATTATTATTGTTATTATTATTATTTATCATTATTGTTATTATTATTAAAATTTATTATGTATGTTTGAACATTGGTTTACAAAATATAAGGTGCATATATGTTGATATGTTCCCGATAAGATTGTTTAAGTTATCATTAAAACGTCACGGTTTGTTCACGTACGCATGTTTGTATGTACGTTTACGAAGTGTATTTGTTCTTATTGTATATATATGTTGATGTGTGTGCATGTTCATGAAAAAAATATCCGATTCGATATACGTAAATGATCATAAACGGTTAATGTGTGGGATTAGGGAACTCTAAAAGGTCACGGTTAGACCAAACCGTGACCTCTTTTGTCAACAAGGTGTGACGGTTAGGTCACCACGTGACACTTTGTGTCAACAAGCTGTGACAGCTTCATTTCATAACGCCACATGTGAACAAAGGGGTCACGGTTAGCCCAAACCGTGACCTTTTGGCCTAGATTATTTTAAAAGAATATGTTTTCTATATCTTTCAGCAAACCACTCCCGTCCCGACCGGTTAAGATGGTAGGGCAACAGGGGAGTGGTGTGGGCTCGAAACCCACTACCACCGGTTCAATGAGGTATTTTTTATAAAATTATTTAATTAGTAAAATATTAAAAAATTAGGCAAACGGTCACGGTTTGCCCTAACCGTGACCTTTTGCCCTAACCTAACCGTGACCTTTTACAAGTGCCATGCGCCCGAACAGGTGCCATGCGCCCGAAAAGAGGTCACGTTTAGACCTAACCGTGACCGTTGCCAAACCCTAAACGTCACGGTTTGGTCAAACCGTGACAGTTTATCCTCCTATTTGATTTAGTGTTTTATTATTATTACTATTATTAATAATATTATTAATATTATTATATTATTAATATTATTAATATTATTAATATTATTAATATTATTATTATTATTATTATTATTATTAACTTTAAAATTATTACTATTATTATTTCTTCTATTATTATTATTATTTCTATTATTATTATTATTATTATTATTATTTCTATTATTATTATTATTATCATTATTATTATTATTTCTATTATTACTATTATTATTATTATTATTATTACTATTACTATTATTATTATTTGTATTATTATTTTTATCGTCATCATCATCATCATCATCATCATCATCATCATCATCATCATCAAATACAAGAGGCATTGGTGCCTCTATGACGATCCGTTATTCTAACGTAATTATTTATACGATCCCTATACATATTTTGCCATTCTAGTGCTTGTTGATATGCAAATCTCAGCCAATGATAGCTCACACTGGGCATTGGGTAATCCCCTTCCAATTGTATGCAAATAAAGTGACATTGGTTAACATGAACAAGTGCGACAACTGGATAGGTGAATAATGTCTCTGGGGCTGTTCTCAGCGGAAACCATGTCTGGCTGCCAAATGAAGAAATAAGATGCACAATACAAGTGAATGTTTCCGCAATTACGAGTCCATGGGCCGGAAAAGTTAGCCAATGGGTATCGGGTACGGGTTGAGTCGTGCCAACCAATTTAAGCTATTACGAACAGAATCATAATAGCCAGGCAACTCGCGGTTCAAATTGCTCCGCCAATACCACATGTTTCTGTCCATCTCCGACAACATTTGACGCCTAACCCATTCCCATTCATTTTGCTTTTTCCCTAAAGCCACCGCGATCGCCCGAAAACCACAGTTACCATCAGGCCACACATCTTTTATAGTCGAAACGTACCGGTGAATCCATTGGGGCAGCTGATCCTTAAACTTCATAACTTTTATCACGTCCTTTGGTTTCAATATTAAAGGAAACCCTAGGGAAGCTCCCGTAATCGGTACATTTGAAGTAGCCTTTGCCTGATTAGAACGGTCGTTGGGCATTTTAAACTAAGGGGTATATGAGCTATGCCTCGCCGAGTCAGGCATATTTTGTTGTAAGGAAGTATAGGAGCTGTGTCTAGCAGCCTCATACTGTGATGTATTGGAGTCCGCTCTTCTTTGTTGCTCCTTAATGTTTGGACGACCACGTCGGTCATGACGCACCTCAGGTTCTTTAAGATTTGACTTGCTCTTAAACAAACAGTCAAATACTTTCTTAAACAATTTTTTCTTTACTTGAGGATTGGGAGACGACATAACCTTTTGTTTCAAGTCATCAAATTTCACATCGTAGTCGGGTTCAGGCGGTGCGACGTACGCTGGCTCGAAATCAAGCTTCCTCCAGTGTGGATCTACCACATCGAGTAGAATACTTGTGACTGGATTTAAAGGTTAAATTATTAGTGAAAAATATGCAATCGTGTGACAATAGTAAAAAATGTATTAAGAAAAATATAACCTTCTTGGATGTATATCTCCAAACGACAAGCACATGGCAAACCCATGGACGTGAACAACTGGTGTCCACATGAACCTCCAGACTCCTGAATCATTTCCAGTTTCGTCAACTCTGATTCAAGGAGGCTAAGGCAAAAAATGGATACTTTATAATGCAACTTTGAAAACAATGACAGTCGATAGTCTTTTTTATTTTCACACGGGACACCTCGAATGTTTTACAAATTTCAATCTCCTGGCCGCGCACGAGGTCACAAACATATCCGACAAGTGTGTGCAACGTATTATTGGTCCCTGTGAGGTAACTCTTGAAGTTGGCATGTTGGCCCTCAACCCTATTAGTTGTAAATTCACCAAAGTTAAGGCGGTCGTACATCCAACAAGTAATAATTTTCTCTTTGTACGGCACCAACCAATTATTCCAAATATATTTCCATACCTCTGAAAGAAATAACAAATTTTATAAAATGAACAAATAAATTATTAGAGTAAAAATAACTATGAAATTCTTACCACGTTTACCATCTTCATTTAACTTTTCTTCCATCTTCCTGCAATTGTAATCGTACAATGCCTCTGTGGGAGACGAATACAAGGTCTTCCACCAGTATGGAAAATCCTTCCACATGCCGGTTTTGAATATCATATTCCACCATCTTTTGATATTTTCTCTAACGTGCCACCTGCATAGGTTTTTAGTAGCACTCGGGAATACTGTGTCACACGCACTCATCAGGGCCAGGTCCCTGCGCAATACAAAACGACTTCGACGCCGACGTAACGCCAATAACCTGAACAAACGGAATATTGTACATGTTGGTCTTGTACGTCGTGTCTATCAACATCACGTGCGGGAATGCGCGCCACATTTTATACGAAGTAGGATGACAAAAGAAAACATCTTCCACGGCCTTAGTAGTTGCATTCGTTCGTGTTTCATACACGAACTCTTTAGATTGTAGCAGGTTTTCAAGTTCCTGCATTGGTGTCATGCCTTTTCTCCCCTCAGCCCTAAACTTCGACGTCAGATTGTATATGTCTTGAACAACACAGACGCTGTGGGGAAAGTGCTCCCTTACGGCTGAATGGATATGTCGTGGCCGCACGTGCTGCCTGTGTAACTTCTCGACAAGATCAATTTTTTCGGCAGTCATCTTCCTAAGATGCGCGTGGCCCTCCTCGTACATAACAGGATCCTGGTTATGCGTCTCGTTTCTCACCTCTAACATCCAACTGTCACTCTTTCCTACGTACTTCCCTACGAGTTTAAAGGGACATCATTTCTTTATGCTCCCAGTACGTATACTTGTGTCAGTGAATTTAGGTTCACCACTACGATTGCATAATAGTTCCACATCCTTTTTTCGTGACCGACCCACCACAATGACGCACCCATGCTCGCGTCCTCTCATTTTAGCCCAGCTCTCCAAGTCCTCACGAGAATCAAAATACTGAAAAAATGATAAAGCTAGACATAAAAAACAATATATAAAACAAATAAAAAATAAAATAAACAAAAGAATAAAAACTATTCGTACTTTATCGGTTTTATAAGAAACCGTAGCCTTTCTTATCCGATCCTCATCCTCATCATGCTCCGCGGTGTCCCCATGGTTTTCTTTGAGGTGAACCGAATCATCACTCTCATATGTGTCATTCCCATTAAAAGTATCCGACACATGTGTAATTTCTAGTTCTGACTGGTACGGGGGATGTCCGTAATCCAGCTCTGTTTGTGAGTGGTACATGTTCGGGGCATGCCCGTAAGAATTGCAAGGGGGATATCTGTACCCTTCACCGTAACCTGTCGGTCCAAATAAAGAGTTGTACGCCTCTTGAGCAAATGTGTTCGACGGGTTGGTTTCCTCCTCCCCCCACGGAGGGTGACTCCCGTATACGTAATATTCCTAAAAAAGATAATGGTTAGATATTTCAAATAATAAGTTATAATAAAACATATACTAGTTCAACCTGGTTTGAATCTTCGATATGTGGCACCTCATTCAATTCTGGAAGCTTCGGCTTTTGATAATGATCTCCCGAACCCGACATTGTTTTCGAATTAACGTGTTTTTAGAAAGACGAAGGCTGAAAAATCTCGAGTGTTGGATGAATGAAAGCTCAAATGAAAAAAATTCGAATGAGATGTGGAGATGAAAAAAATTCGAATGAGATGTAGAGTGTTGAAAGAGGAAAGGTATTTAAGGTGAAAATCTGGTGCACAAACCGTCACGGTTTGGCCTCCACGTGAAGGTTCGTGGCGCGATTCCCGACCCTTCTGTCAAAATCACGTCTACCTCGTACCTTAAACTGAGACCTCGTACCCTAGAGGTCACGGTTAAGCCAAACCGTGACGGATTGGTGACCGCTTTTCAACTTTATCAGGTCATTTTGTAGTTTTGTTGTCACGAGGTTACGGGTAGGCCAAACATAAACCGTGACAGCAAGCCCTTGCGGTCACAGTTAGGTGCCAAAATGTGACCGCAAGCCCTAACCGTGACCGTTTGAACCGGCCTACCACCAAAAATCCAGCGATGTCCTCACTAGGACCCTTTAAAAACTGTGAAAACAGATTATTTGCATTGATTAATAAAATGAGGGGCTAAGATTAAGTACAAGTCATCAATTTATAATTACTATAATATTTAATGAGATTGAGAGTATATTAGTTAGTTGTAATTTATTATTGTAAAATAACTTCTCACGTAGTCACGTTCATAAAATTAGGAATGGTTTGGTTATTTGGATACTTCAATATTTTAAATCAACACCCCAAAATTTTTATACAGGTCGTATAGCATCATACGCGTCGTATAGGAGGTTCGTATAGCCCTATACAGGGCGTATAACTCCTCTGACAGCCCCCCGAATTTTTCCTCGTAGTCAGTGTTGAAATTTGTTATAGGCATCGTATAGCCCTATATATGTCGTATAGGGGGGGTCGTATAAGGCTACATGAGGCGTATAGCTCTCTGACATTCCCCCGAAATTTTCATCGTTTTCAGTGTATTCGACCCTATACGCCGCGTATGGTATACGCGGCGTATAGGGGGTGTCGATTTATCTCGGTGAGTGTCTTATATTAGGACCTATTAGGAAAAGAAGTTTTTCCATTGACATTTTTTCATTTAACATTATTTCCACCAAGTTTCTTAACTAAAAATAACTTTCATATACATTATTATTTTCTTTAAAAAATTACATCATAAAATTAATTATTTTTTAATCTCTAATATGCATATGATATTGCTACACTTTTTTTCTAAGGAAATTAAACTTTTTAAAAAAAGATACAACTGTGCTATTATACAAATAATTATGTTATTATCGTGATTAAACTGTGTTGTTATACAAATTGACCCATCCTAGCTATTATCGTGATTAAAATATGCTATTATCGTATTGATAAAACTATTGACCAATAAGTAAAAACAAAGTCTTGAAAGAAAAATATTAAAAATAACATTGCATAATGCCTAAACAATAGTTTATAGAATAAATTTAACACTTATTACGGGTCAAAACAACATGTATTAAATGCCAAAATAACACTTATTAACATTGGACTAATGTGCTATTTTTACACCAATATGCTACTCTATTCGGAGTTAGTATTACACACATAATAGCACATTTATTTGTATACACCATATATAATAGCAATTAACACTTTATTAAAAATCTTATAAAAACAATAGCACTAAATATAAAATAAAAATAGCACTTAATAAACATAATATTTCATAATATCAAAACACCACTTAATGTGTAATTTTCAAAACTTAAAACTGAAAACAAAAACTACCTCTTTAGTAGAAGATGATCAGTATACAAAAACTACCTCTTCAGTAGTGGTGTATTTTAAAATCATTTTTTTATGCTTTTGTTATTCAAATATTCAAGGAAAAGAATTATCACCTCTCGTCAATGAAGTCTCAACTACGAATAGTGTTATTATTTAAAACTTATTAATGAAATCTAACTATATTTTTAACTAAATTTGTCAATTATTTATTTACTAAAACAAAGTAGTTCAAATTCGAAATTTTGATTTGCATAAAAGTGGGGATTGTCATATTTAGATTTTAAATGTATAACAATATTGCCCTTGATAACTCATCAACATCAAGTGGCACAAATGTATTGGTTCTTACCGTTTTTATGAAAAATATAGTTTATATCTGATCCTGCCTCTATGAAAGATTACGCACTTCGGTGAGCACTTTTCTATCGGAAAATTGATTATAAAAGTAGCAAGAAGCTAGCCACAAATAAAAGCACCCTTAGAAAAAATTGAGAAACAATGACTAACACTAATTGAAAGAACAAGAAATCTATTGAAGCTAAGACGTTAAATTCTTTATAGAGCTACTCTAGATCCAGAGGTAGGATAATGATTTAATCGAGACAGTGATGTTTAAGTTTTTTTTTGAACGACAAATATATCCTACTCCTACTCCTAGACTATATCAAATTACATCATGTCTGAGTTTAAACCCAGAACCTTTCCCTGTAAGAGGCAAAGCCACTATCAAGTGGGCTAGGCCTCCAAATTACCCAACAAGAAATAAAATACGAGTGAGCACCTGATTTTATTTTAACAACGTAGCTCTCATGTTCAAAAATTGATTTTATCTGTTTCATTCATAACCTCTATATGATCATGTGTTCTGTCAAAGCTGTGACTTATACTTAATAGATTTTTTTAGGGTATATTATGAGTTTCTGGTAGAGTAGACAAAATAAATTCAAATATGTGTTTTTAAATCATAATCGGTGTTTTAAAAATAAAGATGGGTTAGATGGATTAAATAAAAAACACAAGGGGTCAAGATGGGTTAAAAGCCTTTTTGGAAAAAAAGAAACATAGGTTAAGATGAGTTTTTAAAATTAGATCTACAAGTTTAAGTCAATATTTCTTTCACTCAAATTGATCGCCTCCGTCGCACAAGACACCACCGCACCACCACCACCACACCACCACCACGACACCACCGCACCACCACCACCACACCACCACCACGACACCACCGCATCACCACCGGTCCACCACACCACCACCGCATCACCACTGGTCCACCACACCACCAACACACATACAACCTCCCACCTCTGTCGAGTTTCATCGCGCATCACCACCGGTCCGCCGCGTCGCCACGGGTCCGCCGCGTCGCCACGGGTCCGACGAGTCGCCACGGGTCCGACGCGTCGCCACGGGTCCGCCGCGTCGCCACGGGTCCGCCGCGTCGCCACGGGTCCGCCGCGTCGCCGCGGGTCCGCCGCGTTCTATTATAGATAAAGTCTTATATGTATCTCTTTGAGCTCGTATATGTATCTATCTATATGTGTTGTTGGATTGTAGAAAACTAGTAAAATAGTGTTGACTTTTTAAAAAATGATCCATCCTGATCTGAACCTATCCTGATCCAAACCCATATTGACCCAAAACCATCCTGACATTTTTTTCTAAATGACTCATCTTAAACCAAACCCATACTGACCAAATCCATCCTAACCTAACAACCAACCAAATCCAACCCACCCATTTTACCGCCTCTAGTTTCTGGTAACAAGTTCATATATTTAGAAAAAAAAGGGGCTAGTGAGCAATTTAGTGCTCTTATGCGCGCATTACACATTAATAGCTTCGGAGATTTGGTGATTGATGTGTTCTTCGCCTTCTTTTGCATAGTGTCTTTAATATTATGATAAAAAATGACTGCATTTGGAATGTTTAAAATATGAGAAATGTTTCACGATCGTGATAATAATATATTGATTGTTTCTATCTATCAGTATTACATGAATGACACTTTTGTGTGATATGTGAGACAATCAAGTACATTTATTTAACGCTCGACCTAAGTCATGATAAGTTTATTTTTCTTTACAAGTTGATATAAATTTTAATAAAAATTAAACAAAATCCAAATGTAAGATAATTATTATAATTTAATGGTCTCTTTTAACATTAAAAATTTATTTAAAACTTTAAATTTTAGATATTCATTTTACTTGTTACTTACTCATATAACAATATATTAAATGTAAAATTCATATTTCTAGTGTTTTAATCATTACATTTGACTCGAATGGTCATGATGCCCCCCCCCCCTCAAAAAAAAAAAAAAAATCAACATCAAATTTTGAGGTCACTCAACAGTTGAGTATATATCACATTCATTTCTTCTAACAATTTCTATGTCTAATCAACCCCTTTCTATCTTGCAACTAGATCAATACTAGTGGAATAATCTATTTCTTAATTTTAGTTCTTGAGAATAAAAAATCTTTAGCGGGTTTTTAGTGAAGCTTAATTTCTCATCTATTTGCACCTCCTCTAATGGCACGGCTTGAGTGGGACCTGCCAAACATGTCCTTAGTTTTAATATATGAAAAGTATCCCGTATACATTTTCAGGTTTTAGGTAATATATGTTTTGGTTAACCAATCGTCCCCTACTTCTACCCAACTAATGGGAGTTTATTCCTTCTATTTAAGCTTCGAACGATGCAACCATAATACTGGAATGATAGTTGTTATTATAAGAAAATTCGATCACGGGCAAATGATCATCCTAAATATCTCCAAATCAATCACGCAAGCTAGATGTAAATTGGTTATCAGTCTGAGAATGATATGATGTGCTTAAACTGATTTTGATTTCAAGTTCTTTCTAGAAACTTATGCAGAATCTAGATGTAAATTTGTTATCTCTATCATAAATAATGAATAAAAGTACTTTGTATTTACTTACTATTTCATCGATATATATATCTTGACCAACTTTTCTATATGATAGCTCTTGGTTATGAGTAGAAAATATGCTGACTTGGTTAGCTTGTCAACCATGCCCCATATAGCATTATATACTTTTCGTATTCTTTGAAGTTTCATGATATATCCATTATCACTCTATCCCATTTACATAAGGGAAAACTCTAATTATTGTAGCTGACTAGCTGGTTTTTTATATCCAGTCTTAACTTTCAGGCACGTTAGGTATTTCTCAACATACTTGGTCATGGATCTTTTCATATTAGGCCACCAGTATTGATTCCGAATATTTTTTTACAATTTTTTGCCTCGGGATGCATTTTGCATTTGAACTTATAAGCTTCATCTAATATTTTGCTTTGAATATTTTAAAATTTTGCGATCCAAATTCTCTAACCAAATCGTAGAATTTCATCTGTTTCTTGGGTCAATAATTTGTGCTTACCCAATATTCTTTCAGTATGTATAGTCTTGTCTTTCAAGGCATCAATTTAAGCATTCTTGATTTGATCTTTCCAATCAATCTTGACGTCTATCCTCTAGGCTTTACTATAATAGGTTTAACTCTTGTACTGAAAATATGTACATATGAAGAGTTTTTGGGTTCAAGTTTTACTTTTTGTAAAAATGTTTAAGGTTAAGTCAGTGAGTTTTTCCAATTGTAAGATTTCTCCTGAAAGGTTAGAGGTGCAGTCAATACAGGAAAATGAATAAATAGACCGGATTAAAATAACACATATTATATGAGATATGATGTTAAAAAATTTATAAACTCAAGTCTCAAAATCATGTAGTGGCACAAATGCCAAAGGCATTATAGCCCAACGGCATCTTGGTGGTGAGATAAGACTTAGTGCCTATTAGGTCATGGGTTCGAATCTCACAAAGGGGGGTTTTCTCATAATTATGAGTTTCCTCCTGAATTGGTGATTTGATGGTGGAATATGATCGCGTGGTAATACTGGTGGCACGATGATACTCCAGTGATCCGTGAGTGATTCCAATTTAGCCGTTAAAAAAAAATATAGTGGCACAAATATGTATGAATGCATTTAATGCTTCATCATTTCTTTATTGATCGACAACTTGTCGATAGTTAACTCGGTTAGCGCGATTAAAATAAAGAGAATATTATAAGCACGTCAGATTAAATCATTCCTAGAGCCACATTAATAATTTGTCTTTCAAAATCTTGAGTGTACCAATACCTACAACTGGCATTTTAGGTTTGAGTTTTAAAACACATCCCCAACAGGTTTATAAACATGTTTCCTACTTGCTTCCTCTGATATCTTTCTAAGAAATACGTGTCTTTATAAACCCTACTTTAATAATCTACAATTAGTCTGTTATGGTTAGCATATAAGGCAAGAGTAGATCGACTTATCTGATCATCACTATTTCAAGTTTAGTACGAAGGACGTTCTTGATGATTATTCAACTTACAACGTACTACATGGTAAATAGAATACAATCATATACAAATATAAACCGGAGTTTAAATCAAATATATTAACAGTAGACTTGATTGAAATTTAAAGGGGCTACTTATATCTACGTACCCACGTGACCATTCACAATCTAATCCAACACCAACTGCTATGATTATTTCAAAACCTGCAGTCGTTTGAACATAAGGTTGAAACAACCGTTTGTAGGTTATGTCAACCCCCCCCCCCCCCCCCCCCCCCCCCAACACACACACACATTTAAAAGGCCGTATGAGTTTGTATTTGAGTAGTCATTTGAGTTTGCGGCTAGTTTTTAAATTTTTAGGAGGTTATCTTGACTCGGTTAGAGGTAGAATGTATTTGATTCATTTAAAAATACCTCTAATTCGGTCAGATTTATTAATGTCTCATCACAAGATTGCCGAACAGCCATTTACTAAAAAACCAAATCTACGGACAGTAAACTAAGACATCATTTAGTTTATGGAATTCAATGAAATGAGAATTATGATTGGAAAACTTAGCTTTAGATTTGTATCTACTTGGTTAAAAGAGGGAATGGATTTGGAAAACATTCCACTGACATCCATTATCTACAAGAGTAGAATAATCTATCACTTGATGGAATTTAGAATGCCGGAGATTACCAAAAAGTGTTGTAGATTTCTTTTATTTTCTTTTTTTTTTTTCTTCACAAACTCAATTACACCAAACTTGGCTACTAAACAAAAACTGAGAGTTCGTTCTAAGCTCCAAACCTAAATAAAGAATTTTCAAAATTATTCAAACCAAAATAAAATATATCACGAACTATCCTACCCGTGTACAAACAAACAATTGTTGTTGATGAGATGAAGTTGGCTTTGAAAGCGCAAACCAACAGAAATTTTGAACCTTTTGATTTTTGACTTAACATATGTAGTCACTGAAGAGATTTAAGCAGACACCATTTTTGGAAGTTATTGAAGAACTTTTGATTTAGAAGACAATTGCGGCGAACATAGCTGGAACAAGTTGTAGGAAGCGGTGATTAATAATTCATCGAAGAAAATAGGATCGGGAGGGGGAATGGGGAGGATATAATCAAAAGGGTTTTTATATCATCAGGGGCGAAGCTTCATTGGAGCCCGGGTGGGCACCTCTTTTTACGTCAGTAGTTACTTTCACCCCCGCACATACTCATACCTAATTCATGACACTAAGTCTTCAAGTTCGTGTTGATCATAGCGCTATTCATAGAGTCCTGTAGATAGCGTATTTTTTTGAACGACAAATGTACGACCATGCTTCGTGGGATATGTATTATTTTAATCGGGTTCACCTATACGTTTCCCACCTATATATAGATAGGGTATCCTAACATCAATAATATATTTCCCACACTAGGGTATTTTCATGCTTCCATCACTTTAGGTAGAGATTCTCGCAATATATAGGGATTTAAATGTTGTCATAAGCTTAGAAAGTAATTCCCAAACTAGGGTATTACATGTACGTTTCATCTTCTTCCTAGGATGTAAGTTCTGGATTTACAAGCATATATATGTTTTCTGATAGTACTTCTTGTCCATCCCTTGGCTTCACGAACGCACATTCTAGTACACACACTTTTGCTCTTGGGTACCTAATCCATCCAAGTAAGAACACTAATTAATATCCATGGTCAAACACTTGGTCACAAGGTCCAGTATAACCCTTCAAGTGCAGTTAACTGATCATTTGGCCCCAAAACTTAAATGTACACTTTTGACCACGAATTTGACTATTTATAATATTTTGTCTTATTCTTAAAATATTTTAACGAAACAAATCAACAATTAAAACACCACAAATGAGAATGTATCATTATTTTTAATAAATAAAACATTATAATATAGTGTACGAAATGGGATGTACTGTTACAAAATAGAGTTAAGTTATGTACCAAGAAACTAAATTTTATTTATTTAAAGAGCATCACAATCTGATATTAGAACACGATTACTTTTGATGCATGATTATATTTGAGTATTATGTTGTAACCCACTTCGTAGGTTGTTAAATTGAATTTTCCCATTCGTAAAAAGTAGTTATCCACGTGTGTTACACGTATTACGTCAAATCAAATAGGGTCATATCAATAAATTTAGAATTCAACACTTGTGAAAACTTAAGCTCTTCAACATGGAACTATATATAAAACTAACTACCCTCAAAAGAACCCTACATAGAAGCCGGAATATTTTGAAGATATATTCACATAACTCCACGATGCAACCCTCAGCTTCATGCATACTAATAATATTATATGAAGTTTCAACAAATATCGATATCTGAAAATGTAATATTTTTTTCTTCTCTAGCATGAATTCAACATAATGGAAAAAATATGTTAACACATATAAGGTCGTTGTCAAATGTTATAAACGTAATCTAAAATTCTATTATTGTATCTCACAATATGTCTTACCCTATATATTATCAGAATATATTACAATGTATAAAGTTCTTTTTTTCTTTTTTTTTTTATCTTTTTTTACGTTTAAAAAAGTTATGCTAGTTACCACTAGGCAAGCAGGGTTTGATGAGGTAATTAATAGCTAAATCATATATATCTAAGAGCATCCACAATGACTTTTTTATCTTTATCCATATAATTACATTAAAAATCACTACATTTTCTCTCTTATTTTCAATTAAATAATACTTTTTATATCCTTATCATTATTTTTTTTCTCTCTCATTCACTCACAACCACTTTAAAAAATATTAAAAAATTTATAATAACTGTACAGTGATTCTTTAAATATACCAATCCACAATAACATTTTCTCTCTCCTTCACTCACAACCACTCAAAATCATTCCATATAATATACCAAACACACACACATATTTTTAAGGACTACACTGTGAATGCTCTAAATTACTTGATTTAAGGATATCGTGTTTCGTACTGGTGATACAGAAAACGTTATTTTTGCCCAATGTTTCTGAGATATACATATGATTGGGTAAAAGTGTATGTACGACATTGGCATATATGTTTCGTTTACATTATATGGACAGGGAACAAGATCCCTAGCTTGATGATACCCAAGGCAATTGTCCATCCTTTTGTCTCTAATTATTTAAATTAAATTATTTGTTTATGAATATATATAGTGTTTGTCTAAGGACCCATGTTCTTCATTCCATGATTGTGACAACATTTTATTATAATCCTCGAAAATCATCCGTTCAAACGTTGGATACGTTACACATTTGACCCCGTAACATTTGACTGACTAATGGAATAAAATTGAAGATTCTTACGATACACACACAATACGTATACGTATCCATACACAAAAACATTCATTTAGTTATAATAATACGTTATAATAACACGTTAAGAACCACGAAAACTATCTCAATTCTTGTGTTACTTATATTATATAGATTAGCTAACTTGATGTAGCTAGATTTTGATATTCTTAAGATATATTTTTGAGATAACGATATTGACAATCCTTCGTCTAAACACATATGTGTATATACTATACCTGCATCTATATGCATGCATACGCATTTGTATGCTTTCAAAAATAAATAAAATTGAAAGAAGGTGAAGAGACAGAAATCAACTATTTTTTCTTCAAGACTATATTTTTTATTGTATCATCGTGTGCACAACTCATGTGATTCTTGGTATACCATTGATTCCGAAAAGAAAGCAGTCATATATATGTTTGTGTAAAATGGTATGAAAATAACAATCGTCTATATCAAAACAACCTGAACCGTAGTACAATCGTTGAACAAGATCGATCAACGCAGAAATACTCAAATCACAAGAACACAAAGAAACTAAAACATAACAGAACTGAAACTCTCAAGACTGAGAATCTGCACAAGGGTTGTGCAGAGTCAAAACAATGAAGCAGACTAATCCGAGAGAGCGATGAAGATATTTCAAAGAGTGTTGAGACGGATGTTCGAATGAGAATTTGAAACCCTAGCAGCAGCAACAACGCCTAATATACGAAGGAAGAAAGGCAAAAGCCTCAGCGGCCCTCGAACACTTCAGCAGGAACACAACAACGCTCGAACTATGGAGAAATGACACCTAACACCATGGAGCAATAAACACAATAAAAGAAAAACATAATAAGAAAATGAAATGAACCAAGGACAAAATTTACTAAACAAAATGAGAGATGATATATTTTAACACCCCCTCAATTCAATTAGTAAAGATATAAAACAACCCAAGTTCATCTCATAACACGGAATGCTGAGAAATTGGCAATCCCTTAGTGAAAATGTCAACGTTTTGCAAACAACCAATTTGAACTGTTTTTATAACCCCATTTGAGACCTTTTCACGAAGAAAGTGAAGATTAAGTTCAAATTGCTTA
Source organism: Flaveria linearis (assembly GCA_024085815.1). NCBI lineage: Eukaryota > Viridiplantae > Streptophyta > Magnoliopsida > Asterales > Asteraceae > Flaveria > Flaveria linearis. The sequence goes on along the minus strand of JABSNV010000082.1, from coordinate 57,595 downwards.
GTACGTTCATGAAAAACAGGGTTTGCAACAATAGAAATTGCTACTGAATTATCGCAATGCAAGTTAATTGGCAGCGAATAAGGAAATTTAACTCTTTTAACAAATTTAAAACCCATAAAATTTCACACGTAGCAGAGCACATAGCTCGATACTCTACTTCAGCAGATGAACAGAAAATTGTCCTATGCTTTTTACTTTTCCACGAGACTAGAGACTTTCCCAAGAAAAGACAATATCCGATCACTGACCTCCTAGAAGATAAAAATTTCCTTCAGTCAGAGTCTACGTACATCAGTTTTTGAAAATAATAGACCCTTTCTAAAAGAAGACTTTAATATCTTAACAACCAAAAAGCAATTTACAAATGTGAGTTAGAAGGGGCATGCATAAATTGACTTAGAACTTGAACAACATACGAGATGTCAAGTCTAGTTAAAGACAAGTTAATCAGTTACCAATTAGTTATTGATAAATAGAAACATTAGACAGAAGAGATTCTTCTTATCGAAGTTTAGAAGTCACAAGAAAACTTTGCTCAGTTCGGATACTACCGGGCTTACAACCAAGGTATCCAAATTCAGATAAAAACTCCATGTAATATTTTCTTTGAGATAAACAAACCCTTTTTTAGAGTACAAAACTTCAATGCCTAGAAAATACTTTAGTATGCCCAAGTCTTTGATCATAAAATGAGATCCTAAAATCTGTTTGATAGCACATATTTCAGCATGATTATGACATGATGATGTCATTCACATAAACTAAAAAAACAATAAACATTGAGTAACATTGTTTAATATACAGAGAAGGATCACAAAAATTTGAGTAAAACTTATTTCAAGAAGAACACTTGTAAGCTTTTCATTTCATTTCCTAGGGGCTTGTTTAAGACCGTACAAAGATTTAATTAATTTGCACACTTTATTATCAGACTTGGAATATTACCTTTCGAGCAGAGTCATATAGACATCCTTAATAATATTACCATACAAGAAAGCATTTGTTGATATCAAATTGAAACATAATCCAGTTATTTTGAACATAATTCTAACAATACATCTAATGGTGACCATCTTAATAAAAGGAGAGTAAATTTCATCAAAGTCAATACCCTCCTGTTGACTATAGCCTTTGGCAACTAGCCTGGATTTATATCGCTCAATCTCCCCAGAGGACTTATATTTAATTTTATAGATCCACTTACACCCAATAGGTTTTCTATTGGGAGAAGATCAAGAATTCCCTAAGTGTAGTTTCTATGCAATGCTTTCATTTCAGCATTTATAGCATCAATCCAATTTTCATAAGTAATGGTTTCTTTATACAAATGAGGTTTAACAGACTTGTTTAGATTAATTGAAAAACAATAGTTATTAGGAGACAAGTGAGACTAATTAGAAACTTCCTCAATACCATACTTGACTTTTCCCTTAACTAAATACTTAGAATTTTTTTTTTGGAAAAGAAGTGGTAAAGGACAGTCTGGGTTCGTGAACAACATCATGATGCCCCTCAGATGGGTTATACTCATCATTGGGGCCTGAGGTTTCTTCAACCACGCCTGTACTTCCACCAACTGTGCACTCTGGCTGCTGATTACTGGATTCAGCCTCGCTAGAGACACTATTGGGAGCAAGAGGATACTGAAAAGTACCAATAGGATTGGCTCCCTCTTATCATCACTAGGACATCATCATTTTGAAAAACATTTGGCTCATATGAATCAAAAGAATTTAAGTTTGTGGTTTTAGAATTAGAAGAATCTGACATAATGTTCTTAAACTCAAATTTAAATGGATAGACATGTTCATAAAAATGAACATCTCTTGAAAAAAAGACAGATTTTGTTTCAATGTTCCATAATTTGTATCCTTTTTTAACATGAGAATAACCATTAGAACAAATTTATCAGATATATTTGAAAATTTATTTGAATTGTTCAAAACAGTGCTAAAAGCTAAACAACTAAAGTTTTTCAAATGATGTAAGGAAGGTTTGAATCCAAACATGACTTCATAGGGACTTTTTTCGAGTAACACAGACTAGGGAATATTGATTATTAAGTATGTAGCAGTTAGAATACACTCAGACCAAAAACTCAAGGGAACACCCCCTTGAAAGAATAAGGTTCTCACAACATTTAAAAGGTGTCTGTGTTGGCATTCAACTATCCCATTTTGTTATGGGGTATAGGTGCATGTAGTTTGGTAGAGGATCCTATTTGATTCAAAAAACTTAGTGGTTTGATTATTGATGAACTTGTCCCATTATCACTTTGAAAGATTTTTATTAATTTATTAAATTGATTTTTATAAGCTTAAAAACCTTGACTAAACACGAGAAAACTTTATCTTTAGATTTTAGAAGATAACACCAAACTACCCATGAGAAGTCATCAATAATGATAAGAAAGTACTTAAAACCATCCTTGTTATTTTATAAGGGCCCCACACATCCAAGTGGACAAGATCACCAATATTTTTAGACACATGGTCACTTAAGGGAAAAGGCACCCTAGACTGCTTTACCTTATGGCATATTTCATATAAGTAATTTGGTTTATAGTTCTTAAGGTTGAGAGAGTGTTTTAGAATGTTTAAAACAGTATTAGGGGAAGGGAGAGGATATGCTACAAAGGCTATATTTCTTAAAAAGGGTGAGAAGTAATTCTGGCCATTGGATCAACTTATTAAAATAGATCAATGGTTCAAAAAAATGCGGTGGTAAAAATGTAAATAAGTGGAAAACTGCTAACAGGCGGAGGGACAAAAAAGTAATTTGACACAATGGTTGTTTGACACAATGGTTGTTTGACACAATGGTTGTTTGACACAATGGTTATTTGACACAATGGTTATTTGACATAATAGTTGTTTGACACAATGGTTGCTTGAAACAATGATAATTTAACACAATCGTAGTTTGACACAATGGTAGTTTGACACAATGGTAGTTTGACACAATGGTAATTTGAAACAATAGTAATTTGGTATGTTGGCATGTTATTATATTTTGCCAGGTGTTGGCATGTTAATATTTGTTGCTATATGTTGCTTTACATTACACAATAGTATTTTGGTAACTTGTTTTTATCGTCAAAATCAAACGTAAACAAAACTTTTCAAACATGACACAATGATTATTATGACACAATGAATATAATGACACAATGAATATAATGACACAATGAGTATGTGACACAATAAATCTTATGACACAATGAATATAATGACACAATGAGTATATGACACAATAAATCTTATGACACAATGAATCCTATTCTTGAATAGGCATAGAATCAACTGTTGAGCTGTTTGAAATTTGTTTATCCTTAATGCTTTGAAGATATAAACTGCAATTACGTATAATGTGACCAGGTTGTTTGCAAAACCCACAATTTCTCAACTTTTTTCCTGCTTGTTCGATGGCTAACTCACGAGCTGACTTCATTCTTTTCGGCCTACCTTTTGTCTTTTGCTTAACAGGTACACTGAATTTTGCTTCATTTCGTTCGCTCCCTCCAGGTAACTCTGCAAAAACACAACTCGTCTTTGTTCGTAACCAATTGATTAACAATAATTGTTTTATTCAGACACAATGACAATACAAAAGACACAATGACGAACAAAAAGACAAAATGATGATATCTAAGACAAAATGATGATGTCAATCAATAACAAAATTCATATAACAAACACAACATAAAAGACACAACATATAGAGACTCACCTTATATTTATAAAATATGTTCAACAACATATTGATAATGTCCAGAGTAATCTAACAGTATAGACACAATAACTGTTTTATTCAGATATAATGATAATACAAAAGACACAATGACGAACAAAAAGACACAATGATGATACCTATGACATAATGATGATACCTATGGCACAATGATGATACCTATGACACAATGATGATACCTATGATATAATGATGATGTCAATCAATAACAAATTCACAGAAATCAGACAGTATAGACACAATGATGATCCAAATGACAAAATTATTAACATACTATTTCAATTACAGTATATAACCGTCTTCATACGTACCAAACTGATGAAATCAAATAGATCAACATAACTCAACGATCTTCAACAGAAACAACATAAGGCAATCTTCAACAGATGAATTCGATCGTTTGAATCTTCAACGATTGAAATTGATGTAAGATGAAACGTGAACCGTTTGAATCGATAAATTGGGAATTTTATTGAAGGCTTGTGTTCAAATAAATTAGATGTAAGCAATCTTCAACAGAATTTTGTTGAAGGCTTGGGTTCAATAAATTAGACTTCCTAAAATACCCCTCCTTCTATTTTTAAAAATATGCCACATGTCACTCACCGATTGCTTCTCATACTTTTTACATAATGTTCACTTTGTATTTGAACCCAACACTTAGGGGAATGCCCTAATCTAGAGTGCCAAAGGCTAGAAGAATCAGACTTACTAGCACACACCTTAGCATTATTCTTAAACAAATACAGACCATCATACTGACTACCAGTCACCAAGACTTACTTTGACCTGAAATCCTGAATGTAACAATTTGTGGAGTCAAACATTATTTTAAGGTTATTATCTTGGGCAAGCTTGTGAACGGACTGAAGGTTGACACAATAGTCAGGAACATAAAACACATCTTTTAGAATAACTTTCTTTGCAATATTAATGTTCCTAATTTTGGAGACTTTGGCATAAGTGCCATTTGGGTGACCTACAACCATACTGAGTTTAGATAAATTGACAGTCAAACATATGTTTATCGGATTTTACCATGTGTTGATCTGCTCGTGAATCTATAACCCACCATTGTTGAAGATTTCACAAAATAAGCTAGTGTCAGTATAAAAATTAGTTTTAGAGTTGAAACTACTAGAAAAACCAATGTTTTACCTCTAGGGTTTTGTGGATCAGAACCTTGATAATCACTTATCAACCCAATTAATCTTGAAATCTGTTTAGGAGTAAAAGGAAATGATACTGAAGAACTAGATGAAGGTCCAGTTTTAGATGAGATGGCAATGGAATTGTTTGAAGTTTCCGTTTTACCCGGTTGATTAGTATTTTTCTTTTTATAGTTAGCCAGATAACCCACCAGTTCATAACATCTATCAATAGGGTGACTTATCATATTACAATGAGTACACTTAAGATTAGGGTTGGGCCCTCTTCCTGTTTTTTATATGAGTTTTGAGCTTTATTTGAAAAAAATCCCATTGTTTGATTTTCTAAAGAGGAACTACTACCATCATGATGTGATTCATACCTTGATATTATAGAAAAAGCTTCTTTGACACTTGCAAGAGTATCTTTGGTCAGAAGGTTTAATCTGATAGGCTGATATACATCATCATCAAGCCCCATAAAGAATTGCATAAGTTTTATAAAATGTTTAAAATCATTGAATTTCTTAGAGGCTTGGCATGTACAATAAGGGAGTTGAACAATAACATCAACTTCTTTTAACATAGTGTTCAATTTATGATAATACTCAGCAATAGTTGTTTCATTTTGGGTTAAAAAGTTTATCAACCAAAGAACCAACAATTTTATTGCAAGTTTCTTAAGATCATCCCATACTTCTTTAGCAAGTTTAGAAAAAACTTAACCAACGTACATATTGAAAAACTTGACTAATGTACATATTATTATTATTACTACTACTACTACTACTACTACTACTACTACTACTACTACTACTACTACTACTACTACTACTACTACTACTATTTTTATTATTATTACTTTTATTACTACTACTATTATTATTACTATTATTATTACTATTATTATTACTATTATTACTACTACTATTATTACTATTATTGTTACTATTATTGTTAATATTATTATTACTATTATTATTACTATTATTATTACTATTATTACTACTATTATTACTACTATTATTACTACTATTATTACTACTATTAGTATTACTATTATTATTACTATTATTATTATTATTATTATTATTATATTATTATTATTATTATTATGATTATTATGATTATTATGATTATTATTATTATTGTTATTATTATTATTGTTATTATTATTATTATTAGTATTATTATTAATATTATTGTTATTATTAATTATATTATTATTATTATTATTATTAATTATTATTATTATTATATTATTATTAATATTAATATTATTAATATTATTAGTATTATTATTATTATTAGTTATTATTATTATTATTATTATTATTATTATTATTATCCTATTAATCCTATTATTATTATTATTATTAATATTTATTATTAATAATAATTATTATTATTATTATCATTATTATTATCATTATTATTATCATTATTATTATCATTATTATTATCATTATTATTATCATTATTATTATTATTATTATTACTATTATTATTATTATTAATTATTATTATTATTATTATTAATTATTATTATTATATTTATTATTATTATTATTATTATTATTATTATTATTATTATTAAATCTTAGATTGATTTAAAATTGCTATTACTTCTATATGTTTCCATAGATACGAAAAGAAAAATAGAAAGGACACCAAGAGGGCACAAGGTTTGAAAGAAAATAAAAGAAAGAAAAAGAAAATTAATGGAAGGAGTTGTAAACAGAATAAATCAAAGTCAATAAAATAAGTAGATTAAAAATAAAGTAGAAGAAATCATATTTCTAATAAGAAAATTCAGATTTGGATGAAAGGATGTAGCACAACTTGGTATCGCGTTTGTTATGGGTACAAAATTACATGTTCAAATCCTGTCATCCCATTCTATTATTGCTCAAAGAAGCGGTAACGAAAGATAATTTAAGATCAACTCATATTCGACATATCATATAGAATCTTTTGTAAGCTTCGTAAGATCTAGTTCACTTAACTTCATATGAATTAGTTGGGTATGATAATATGTGTTCATTTCCTCTAGATTGATGCAATCTACTTAAAGCAGTTAAAAGGAAAATTAGGTAGAAAAAATGAAAAATTTTAAAGCAAGGTAAAGGCAAATTAGAAAGAAAAACAGAAGGAAAAAAAAGGAAGGAAAAAAAAGAGAGGAGAATAATCAGGCAACAAGAGGGAGAGTACCTGGATAGAACCCTTAACAAAGGGTTATGGGGCAACGGAATAACCAACCAACTCTTGTCTTAAAACAAAATTTATATTAATAATTATTATAAAATAGTAAAAAGGTAATAAAAATTATACTGTAGCAACGACATATGTTTTATGTATATTATAATTGAATTATATTCCTCACTAGGAGTCTAGGATTGTAATATAAATTTTATTACCTTTCTTAAAAGAACATTTAAATTTACAATTTTCAGTATAGTTGTTTTTATCAAGTACTTGTAAAACTCGCTCATTTTGTTCTTGTTAAAAAATATATTAATAGATGATTACTTAATAAATTATTTTTAAATAAAACATTGGTGCATAGAGTGTGGCTTCTTTCTAAAACTTGTTTGTTGGTAGATTGTTGGATTTATTATTGATTTGATTTGTTGGACCAAGTTCTAGTTGTTAGGTATCCTTGATTGCATTTGTTCTTAACGACTTAAAGAACAAAGGTTCGAGTCCTACTTTAAGATAGTAAGCAACCTTAAATTCTTCAGTTTTAATAGAACATATTTATTCTTGTCATACGACCAAAGTCAATACTAATTTTAAATAGACAACTATGAAAATCAAATAAAATTTATATTAGTCTAGCATAGATAAGATGGAATCACATAAAGTTCATATTAGTCAGGCATAGATAAGATGATTATATATTATTGAAGATTGTTGATGATGAATTTTGTGCTAGAGTGTCGAATGGAAATCTCTCTTTGTGTCTATTGGTGGTCGGTCTTATCTCGTCTCTTTGGTGCTTCGTTCATTAGGTATTAGTTATTAATTATTAGTATTATTATTATTATTTGTGGGGAGGAGGGGAGGCGTGAAATGCTTCATTATAATTTGATGGCATGGGACAAAATCTTGGCATTTAAAAATAATCGTGGGATTGGTTTTGGGTCTCTTAAAGCTTTTAATTTGGTGTTACTGCAAAAATAACGATAGAGATGGTTAATGAAACCCAAAGCTTATTGTCTCAAATAATATATTCCATCTATGTTTTTAAAGTGGGAGTTCGGAGATAGACCGAGGGAATGGAGTATGGTCTAGATGTTTAAAATTTTTTTCTAAGCTAAATGATCGAGGTATTGTGCCTTTTGGTCCTTCGTTGAAGTTGAGTAATGGTGAAATATTTTTATTTTGATTAGTTCGCTGGTTAGATGATTCCGTTTTAGTTTTGAAATTTCTCAGTGTGTTCACTCTTAAGCTCTGTAAAGAATCCTTGTGAGTCAAAGCGTTGAGGGTAGCAATTAGGCTTGGCATCGCCATATTAGATCGGGTGAAGAAGATGTTCAATTTCGTGGTCTTCTAACTTCTTTGGACCATATTTAGTTAGATCATAGTGTAGACAATGTTGGAAATTTAGTGAGGAAAAACGTGATTTTTCACTCATTTTGGGACATTAATTATTAATTGTATTTGTTATAATTAATTACAAACCATTTCGTATGTGTTCTCCTAAGTGAGAGGAATACAACGAACCAAACCACGTCAAAAATAGAGCTAAGATGAATGAGATATCGATGCTTGGAGTTGTGTGGTTGAAACGCAAAAGCAGTGAAAAACTGAGTGGAAGTTGTTGTCCCACATTGGTGGAATGGTAAACTATAAATGAGTTTATAAGTGGGATTTTCCAGGAGATTGTGTTCACACATATGTTAAGGGACACCCAAAAAAAATTATACTTTGATTTGTGCTATATTTTGAAAACAGCCTAGGTTAAATGTAACATATCCTTTATTGGAATTGACTTGTTTTGGTTATCTCATTTCAGAAATGGTTTCTGTTTATACTACATCTACTACTTCTAACACAACTATGGGACCATTGATTGGTATCGATGATGCCCGGGCTGTGGCCAGCCATGCGAAAAAACCAAAGAAATTCTCTGGTTTGAATTTAAGAGATGGCAGCAAAAGATGTTATTTTACTTGACTATCTTGAACCTTGCGCGGTTCTTGACTTAGTCTCCTCCTACACTTGCTGAAGGGGCCGATGCTCAAGCAGTGAGTGCACTTTATGCTTAGAAGCATTCTGAGTATTTGTGTTGCAACTATGTGTTGAACGGCCTTAAGGACACTCTGTATAACGTGTATTCTAAAATAACGACTGCCAAAGAATTATGGGAGTCGTTAGAACGCAAATACAAGACGGAGGATGCCGACACGAAGAAATTTGTTGTCGCCCGTTTCTTGAACTATAAAATGGTTGATTCCAAAACTGCGATCAGTCAAGTTTAGCAGTTGCAGGTTATACTCAATAATATTGCTTCAGAAGGAACGGTTCTTAGTGAAACATTCCAAGTGGTCGCCATGGTTGAAAAATTGCCTCCTAGCTGGTCAGATTTTAAAAATTATCTTAAATATAAATGAAAGGAGATGACAATTGAAGACCTAGTGGTTCGCCATTCGAATTGAGGAGGACAACCATATGGCACATAAGGGGACTTAAGTTCAACCACTTGCTAAGGCAAACTTGGTTGAGCATGGTCAATCCTCCTGGGGACGAAAAAGGATTCATAACAAAGACCGAGGCAAGGGTAAATTTGTGGACCTTAGGCCTCGTAAAGGTGGTGTTAGGAAGAAGGTGGCTCCTTACAAAGGGAAATGTTACAACTGTGGTGAAGCCGGTCACCATGCCGATCAGTGTAAGGCACCAAAACGTGATAACGCGATGATGATAGATGATGGGATGCCTCTTGTTGCCATGATCTTGGATATCACAACAATGAAGGAAGAGGTAAACATGGTATCTAACAATCCTTAGGGTTGGTGGGTGGATACCGGGGCTACTCGCCATGTTTGTTCCGATAAAACTCTATTTAATACGTTTAAAGAGTTGAAGGGTGATGATAAGCTGTAAATGGGAAATACAGCAACAGCCGACATCAAGGGTGAAGGCAAAGTGATCTTGAAGTGGACTTCGGCGAAGGAGCTCACTTTAAGCAATGTTCTTTATGTTCCGGATTTACGTAAAAGCCTTGTATCCGGGTGGTTGCTTAACAAGTTTGGCTTTATATTAGTTTTTGAAAGTGATAACTTTGTTTTGTCAAAACGTGGAATGTTTGTTGGAAAGGGCTGTGCCCAAATTAGTATGTTTAAACTTAATGTAACTTCTATCAAGATAGATATGAATAAATCTAGTTCTTCTGCTTATATTATTGAGTCTTGTGATTTATGGAATGATCGTCTTGGTCATGTAAATTTTAATTCAATACGTCTATTGATTAAATTAGATCACATTTCATCTTTTTCTTTTGAATCAAAATCAAAATGTTAAACATGTGTTGAAGCCAAACAAACAAGATCATCATTTAAATCGGATGAAAGAACAACCGAGCCCTTAGGTTTGATTCACACTGATGTTTGTGATTTTAAGTCGATTCCCACACGTGGTGGAAACAAATATTTCATTACTTTTATTGATGATTGTACAAGATATTGTTGTGTATACTTGCTGAAAAGTATGGATGAAGCAATAGAAAAATTTGTTTTGTACAAAACCAAAGTTGAGAATCAACTTAACAAAAAGATAAAAGTTTTATGGAGTGACCGAGACGGTGAATATGTTTCACCATTTACTGAAATTTGTGCTCAATATGAATTGTCCATGAGTATACTACTCCTTATTCTCCACAACAAAATGGCATTGCGGAACGAATGAATCGTACCCTAAAAGAAATGATGAATGCCATGTTGCTAAGTTCTGGGATGAGCAAGGATATGTGGAGGAGGCTGTTTTGTCAGCTACTTATCTTTTGAACAAAATTCCTTTCAAGAATAAGGATGTTAAACCTTACGATTTGTGGATTGGCAGAAAACCTTCTTACAAATTCTTAAAAGTGTGAGGGTGTTTAGCCAAAGTGATAGTGCCACCACCAAAGGTTCAAAAGATAGGACCCAAAACTATGGATTGTGTATTCATAGGTTATGCCGAGCATAGTAAGGCGTACCGGTTTCTAGTACATGCGTTGAAGAATCCCGCCATACACAAAGACACGTTAATGGAGTCGATTAATGCATCTTTCTTTAAAAATGTGTTTCCTTGTTTATCTCAGGATCAGACAAGTTTATCAAACCCGGTTGATGAGATTAGTGATGGAAAAGAACAATCAGAGGCTGAAGAGGTAGAGCCAAGAAGAAGCAAAAGACAAAGGACTAAAAGATCTTTTGGTCCTGAGTTTCTTACTTATATGGTTGAAGGTGAGCCTAAAACCTACCAAGAATCTGTAGCCTCTTCAGAAGGACCTCAATGGAAAGAATTCATAAAAAATGAAATAGATTCTATCTTGCAGAATCATACTTGAGAGTTAGTAGATCTTCCACCAGGTTGTAAACCACTTGGATACAATGGATATTCAAGAGGAAGATAAAAGATGATGGCTCAATTGATAAGTACAAGGCAAGGCTAGTGATCAAAGGGTATAGACAAAAGGAAGGTCTAGACTACTTTGATACTTACTCGCCTGTTACTCGAATAACCTCTATCAGGTTGGTGCTTGCAAATGCGGCTTTATGGAATTTAGATAATACATCAGATGGATGTAAAAACCGCTTTTCTAAATGGGGATTTAGATGAGGAAATTTATATGGAACAACTTGAGGGCTTCTCTTCTCCTGGCCAGGAGGGCAAAGTGTGCAAACTTGTCAAGTCCTTATATGGTTTGAAGCAAGCTCCAAAACAATGTCACCAAAAGTTTGATCAAGCAATGCTTGATTCTAGTTTCAGCATCAATGAGTGTGACAAATGTGTATATGTGAAAGATACACCAAGGGGTTATGTGATATTATGCCTTTATGTAGATGACATGCTTATCATTGGGAGTGATGATAACATGATTAGATCTACAAAAGATATGTTGAAAGCGAGATTTGACATGAAAGACATGGGTTTAGCTGATGTGATTCTTGGAGTAAAGATCATTAGAACCCAAAATGATCTTGTGTTAAGTCAATCTCATTATGTGGACAAGATCCTTGAAAAATTCAATGCGGAGGACACAAGTGTTACTCGAACTCCGGTTGATACCACTCATCATCTATCTAAGAATAGAGGAGAGGGTGTTGCTCAGTTGGACTACTCAAGGATTATTGGCAGTCTTATGTATCTCATGACTTGTACCCGACCAGACTTTGCATACGCTGTGAGTAGGCTAAGTAGGTACACTAGCAATCCAAGCTCTAAGCATTGGAAGGCTATGACGAGGCTTCTAAGGTACTTGAGATATACAAGGAACTATGGACTGCACTATTATCAAGATCCAGCTATTGTGAAAGGATATACTGATGCAAACTGGATATCCGACATAAAAGATTCCAAATCCACTAGTGGTTATGTGTTTACCCTTGGTGGAGCGGCTATAGCTTGGAAGCCATCCAAGCGAACTGTTGTAGCAAGATCAACAATGGAATCTGAATTTATTTCTTTAGATAAAGCTGGGAAATAGGCGGAATGGTTACGTCAGTTCTTGGAATATATTCCAGGATGGCCAAAGCCTGTAACGGCTATTTGCATATATTATGATTACCAATCAGCAATTGGTTGAGCTAAAAGTACAATGTATAATGGCAAATCAAGGCATATAAGACATAGACACAATAAGATACGACAACTACTCTCAACTGGAGTTATCACTGTTGACTATGTGAAGTCAAAGAATAACATTGCGGATCCGTTGACAAAGGGCTTAAGTAGAAAGTTAGTATACAAGTAGTCGAGAGGGATGGGACTAAAGCCCATGGAGTAAGTGTGTACGAAGGAAAACCTATCCTAGAAGATTGGAGATCCCAAGATCTAGGATCAATGGGACAACCTAATTGTACAAACTGAGGTCACTATGGGGGAGTACCTCAAACCATAAAATGGAAATTGAACAATTTCCTAGTCCATTCCTAAATTTAATCAGTGATAGAAAAGAAGGTTAAACCTATGACTTTTAATGACTTGTGTAAAGTCGCCTATGTGAGAGAGAAGTGGGGTCGCTTCAAATGGATTTATTAGGGCGCAAAACCTAGAGCTCTTGTAAAACTAGGCTAGTGTTCTATGACCATAACAGACACAGCAATAAGGGGCTAGCCAGATCAAGGAGAATATTGTGTGAAGTGTAATAAAGTCTACAAAAAAAGGGGTTAGTTCAAAGAAATCGAGTCTACTAATCGCTAGGAGACTAAGTATACTTCACAAAGGAATGTTCACAGAGAATATCTACCTATCCTATAATATTCAACTGCTGAAACTACATCTTGACACTTGAGTACAAAGATCGATCTCCATTCATGTGGGGGATTGTTTGAAATTTAGTGAGGAAAAACGTGATTTCTCACTCATTTTGGGACATTAATTATTAATTGTATTTACAGTTAATTACCAAACCATTTCGTATGTGATCTCCTAAGTGAGAGGAACACAACAAACCAAACCGTGTCCAAAATAGAGCTAAGATGAATGAGATATTGATGCTCGAAGTTGTGTGGTTGAAACACAAAAGCTATGAAAAACTGTGTGGAAGTTATTGTCCCACATTAGTGGAATGGTAAACTATAAATGAGTTTATAAGTGGGACTTTCCAAGGGATCGTGTTCCCACATATGTTGAGGGACACCCAAGATCAAGCACAAGGGTGCGAAGCACCCAATGCGCATGCGCACGGGCACAGGCATTGGCACAGGCTCGAGCGTTAGGGCAATGTGGCGCTTTGATGGCGCACTTTGAACTTCGCACGCTCGCATCGTCGGGAGCCGTATTTGTATTTTTGAAGTGCTGACTGACTGCTGGGCATCCTGTGGTGTAACAGACAGTCTATTCATATTACTATTTGTTGGAGCATATATAGTCATATATAGTGTGTCCGTCGCTTGACGAATAGTCTAGGCTTAATGTTATACACCTTGTAAACACATGAAACTGGGTCATTCGCAGGAGCATATGCGAATGAGACTCAGTCGTACGACTGAGCCATGCTAATGGACCAGTCGTGCGACTGAGAGATGCGATTGGGGCATTCGTAAGATTGAACCATAAGAATGGTCCAGTCGTACGATTGAACCATACGCATGGTCCAATCGCACGAATGGGCCCAGTCGTATCTAATATGGGCCGTAGCCTATATATACCAGTTTCAATGTGTAGAAACCGAAGGGTTTTCATAGTGTGCCCGGCGCCCAGGCGCTGCCGGATGAGAGGGGAGATCATGCTCGATCTCCCCTTGCCAAAAGTTGTAATTCTTAAGTTGTAACGAGTTTAAAATCGTTATGTTTTATCAATGAAATCATTCGATTCTTATTCGTACTATTGTTTATCTTTGGTTGTTTATCCTTCCGTCAAGAATACGCTCGGATGTTCATCGATCCAGTGAACTAACACTATTAATAACTCAGGCCTTAACTAATGGACCTTTGATGTTTCAGTTCGTAACTGCCTAATAATTCACAGCATACATACAAGACCTGGTGTCTTGTGTAGGATACTTTTTTACATGTTTCACAACACACAGCAAGAAGATTTCCATGCTTCCTTGCAACTTCGTTCTCTCATTTTAGGTATTTGTTTCAGGTGCTAGGCTGATTCCGGCAGTACTTCTGCTCCGGCTGTTGTACCCTGGGAGACAGATGGGATTCACCTGGGTGGCTCGAAATCTGTTTTAAGGGACCTCTGTTTAACAGAAATCCTCAGCCATACTTCATTTTCTCTATTTGATTTGGTGTTTCTTATAAATACTATAATCAGTATGTTTTGTTTCTTTCGTATTGTAATCAAAGTACTTTATCAATAAAATGTTTATGTTATTTTGTGAATGATGTTTCTACAGACAAATGGGTTTGAGAGCTTAATGGGGGTTCAAGAATATTTGGTAAAGATGATAGAAAGGTTATTGATAGTTACCTCCTTCCTATATTTGCAACTAAAGAGATATAATAAGTATATCATGCGGAAGGTCAAGATCTATGTGTGGAGGGTTTTTAACGATAAACTTTCAACTATTGTAAACTTGAATTATAAAGGTTTTGATGTGTCGTCTATACTGTTTTATTGTGATGTTGATTTTAAGTCGGTGGTGCATTTTTTTGGTCATTTTAATAAATTTTTAATGATATTGTCTCTTATTGTGTGTGCTTTCTTTTTGGCATGATGGGTTATATGGAACTTCAATATGATGTCGGTAGAAATTTCAAGAGTTGTGCTTTCATTTTTTTATGATATCATGTGTTATTATTATTATTATTTGGTTCTCGACTAGAAACCGTAATCGTATCCTGACTTGAAACGAGTGACTCAAAAACCCGATGTTACTCTTGTAGCTTGTATTTTGTCAGCTAGTTTCTTGTTTGTCATCCTTTAATAATATTATTACAATCTTTTAACAAAAAATGAGACGGTTATGTGTAATTGTTACTTCATTCTCTATTTTTATATATGTGTTTATTGATTAAACTAGGTTAAGATCAAATGTGTTCTTTTAAAAGCCAGATCCAGATGCAGATATTCGAGACGGAGAACAGCCAGATCCAGAGCCACAACCAGATCCAGAGGCGGTGGAAGTCGCCGAAGGGTCGGATCTAAACCTCACGGTGGAGTAAGAAGCGGAAAACGACGGCAATTTCGGTGGCGATTTCGGTGACGCTTTCGGTGTACAGGCGGAGGAGCTAGATCCACAGCCAGATCCAGAGGCGGTGGAAGTCACCGGAGTCGGATTCGGCGTCGGAGACGGAGAACATTTCTTCGGAACCGATAAAAACGCCCTAATTTTAACCGACGAAGATTGCACACAAGCTGCTCGATCATACTCATCAACGAGATTCACGAGATCCTCATCACATGTAACCGAAACAAGCGCATCTAAATCCTCAGTCGGAAACTGACACCTCAAACTATCGTAACAGTGACATCGTTTCACGCGACTGCGAATCGTTTTCTTCTTCGTTTTCAATGGCGAGCAAGGATAGATACAAGACAGATCAATGGTACGATGTGCCATTCAAGTCAAAGAACGGTAAGCAGCAACATCAGAATAACAGTGACGGGATTCGGATCAAAAAAATTTTCGTTTCAAATCTTCCGCCTCGATGTTCATCGGCGGATCTGATAAGTACTCTGAAAGGTTATGGGGAAATCCAAGGTACGTATATCGCTAGAAAAGTTGATAAATTGGGGAAAAGGTTCGGTTTCGTTTCTTTTAAGGAAGGTTGTAACATGGATGATTTAGAAGAAGATTTAAAAGATGTTTGGATAGGTTCTTACAAACTTTATATTGTTAAGGCTAGATTTGTGGATGGGGTCAATCTGAAACAGAAAGGGGATACACAGTGGAAGCCTATTAACAGAACTGAAGAAGTGCATGAGGCCAAGCACGTAGGGTTTGATGTGAACATTCATGAACATGTGCGTACTAAGGAAGGTTCTGATGTTGATGGGGGTAGGTCCTTTAGGGACACTCTTCTTAATAAGGAGGTTAATACTGGTTTGATGGAGGTTAAAGTGGGAGATAACATTCAGGCGTTTGATCATTGGTTCGAGTGTGGTTTGTTGGGTAGGGCTCTTTCATTATATGGTCTGACGAATCTTAGAGTTTTGCTTCGAGGTTTATCACAGTTCCAGATTAAGATCAAGTATTTTGGGGGTCTCTCTGTGTTGTTACTATTTGGGAATAAACAAGAAGCGCTAGAGTTCTTTACTCGTAAAGAAGAGTGAAAGCAAGTCTTTCAATCGTTAGAAGTGTGGAAAGGCCAGGTTATTGAAACGGAAAGGGTCGCATGGCTAAGAATTCATGGTCTACCATTAAGTATAGCTACGACGGAGGTTTTTGATAGTATCGCTGCGAAATTTGGAACGGTTATCCAATCGGCTTTCTTCCCTGAAAATGGAGATGATTTATCGTATGCATGCGGAGGGATAATTTCTAAACGTGCAGACAGAATTCAACAGATTGTTAATGTCAAGTGGAAGAAGAGAACATTTTCAATATTGGTGGAGGAGGAACTCAATGAGTGGATACCGGATTGTTTGTTCGAGGAGGATGGTAAAGAGGACAAGGACACTGTAGAGAATATGGAAGCCGATGGTTTGGAGACAAGAGATGATCCAGTTGTTGTTCAAGAGCAGTCACCAACTGTTGAACCGACTAATAAGTTGAATGTTGAAGGCGTTGCACAGGTTGATCAGGAGAGTGCTAGAGACGAAATTTTATTCAAAGAAGGGCCTAAAGACAATGAGGTGAGGAGGCGAAAAGGTTTCCATTCCAGGAAGAAAAATGATAGAAGCAAATCCTCGTCTCTAAATGGGTATGAAAGACCAAAGAAAAGAGTTAGAGATGAAGTTAAAGACCCGTATGATATCGATAGATTTATCTTTTCGCTTGAAGGGAATAACGGACAGTAGAATAAGGAGGATAATGGTATCATAGGTGAGTTTCTTACACCCGATTTAAGTGATGTTGAGGGCAGGGAAGTTCAAAAGAATGATTCTGAGGCAGCAGCGGAAACGAATTCTTCTCTTGTACAACAACGGTCTGACGGAGTAAATGGCTTAGAGTCGGAAGTGAATGGTACTTTTCTTATGGCGAATGTAGCAGGTGTTACTAATCTGGAGATGTTTGAGGAGTGTGTCGAAAGACAAATTATGAAAGAAGGGTTTCAAGGTGGTGATAGATGAATGTTATGTCGATAAACATTCGTGGGTTAGGGGGCGCTGATAAAGGCCCTTGGGTTCGAGCTTTACCCGCGACCAATGAAGTGGGTTTCTTAATGATGCAGGAGACACAATTCGCTTCTTTGGAGGGTTTTAATATCGGTGCTTTTTGGGGTAACAATACGTTTGAATTCGAGTGAGTTGGGGCTACGGGTCGATCGGGAGGTCTCATTTCGGTTTGGGATTCTAACAGGTTTGAAAAGATTTCGGTGGAAAAACATAGATATTTCCTCTTGATTCATGGCGTTCTCAAGGATTCAAGGAAAGAGTTGGTGCTGGTTAACGTTTACGCTCCTCAAAAGTTGATTGATAAAAGATTGCTATGGTCCGAACTTCAAAGTCGTGTGATCTCGGATCATAGATTCTGGATTGTGGGGGGAGATTTCAACTTCGTTCGGTGTCGTGAAGAAAGAAGGAACTCAAAGTTTCATCAATTGGCCACCTCGGAGTTTAATGATTTCTTAGAAACAGTATTTCTTCATGAGTTGTTACTGAAAGGTAGAAAGTTTACTTTCGTTTCAGGGAGTAAGTGTAGCCGTATCGACCGTATTTTTGTCTCATGGAACGCTTTGAATGAATGGCCTAACGCAGAGTATTGGGCGCTAGGGAGAGACAAATCGGATCATAGTTCGTTAGTTTTAAAGGTGGTCGCGTGAAACTTCGGTGCTAAACCGTTTAGGTTTTTTAACTCTTGGCTTTCTAAAGAGGGGCTGGAGGATGTTATGGTTAATGCTGTCAAAGACTTCACTGGTTCCAGTCCTCCAGATTTAATGCTTTTGGCTAAGTTCAAAAAGATTAGATATGCCATTGTAGAATGGCGCAAACAGTCAGTTGGTTTGGAGCTAGAGGAGGAAAATAATTTGAAGCAAGAGTTGTTGGATCTAGATTTGATGATTGAGGATAGGGATTTAACTGAAACAGAGTTATAGGTGTACAAAGAAGCCGCTAAAAAAATTAAAGAGATTGGCGTTGGAAGAGTGAAGGATATCCGACAAAAAGCTAGGGTGAAATGGGCTAAGGAAGGAGATGAGAACTCGGCGTATTTTCACGGGTTATTAAATAAAAGGAAGATTAGTAATTTTATCCCGGGCTTGATGATCAATAATGAGTGGGTTTTTAAGCCGTCTAAAGTCAAACAAGAAGCTCACCAATTTTTTAAAGAGCGGTTCTATGAAGATATGAAGTTTAGACCGGGTCTCATTTGTCAAGAATTAAAAAAATTTTGGATGCGGCTGACTCGTCGGATTTAGTGAAACCTTTTGATTTGGAAGAGATTAAAGACGCAGTGTTTGATTGTGGTAGCGATAAAGCCCCGGGACCAGACGGTTTCAATTTCCGTTTTATTAAGAGATTCTGGTACCTGTTCGAAGAGGACTTTTTGAGTATTATGCGGCGTTTTGCGGATGATGGGGTGATTAGTAGAGGAGTCAGTTCGTCTTTTATTACTCTCATTCCTAAAGTTAACGACCCGGTCAGCCTTGGTGAATATCGGCCGATTACTCTTATTGGTGTCATTAGTAAAGTGATATCCAAGATTTTGGCCAACAGAATTAAAGGGGTGATGGGAAAGATTACTCACGAGACGCAGTCCGCGTTTTTATCTGGGAGATACATCTTGGATGGTCCGTTGATCATTAGCGAGATTCTTTCGTGGGCTAAGAAACAAGGTAAAAAGTTTTTCTTTTTCAAGATTGACTTCGAAAAAGCTTATGATAATGTCAACTGGGATTTTTTTTGTTAACTGTGATGAGTCAAATGAATTTCCCGATAAATGGTGTAATTGGATTAAAGGTATTCTTGGGTCAGCTAGATCGTCTGTTTTGGTTAACGGTGCCCCTACCTTTGAGTTCAATTGTGAAAAAGGTATTCGTCAAGGGGATCCCCTTTCTCCGTTTCTGTTTATTATAGTGATGGAAGCGTTCTCAAGTATGATTCGAAAGGCTAGTGTTAGTGGCGCTTTTGATGGTGTTCGGTTTCCTTCCGGTCAGTTCACGGTGTCTTATCTTTTATACGCTGATGATGCCATGGTGATGGGCGAATGGTCAGATTTTAATTTCATAGCATTGAAAAGGGTATTACGGCTGTTTCACTTGGTTTCTGGCATGCGGATTAATCTAGCAAAATCGACTTTATTTGGTGTTGGCAAAAATATGGAGGAGGTTGAATTTAAAGCCGTCGGGTTGGGTTGTAGGCCCGGTTCTACTCCTTTTAAGTACCTTGGTATTTTGGTAGGGGCTAATATGAACCGGATCAATAACTGGGAGGTCATTGTGGAAGTGTTTAAGAGACGTCTGTCAAGATGGAAAGCTAATATTATGTCCATAGCCGGTAGATTAACACTTATCACCTCGGTTCTTGAAAGTTTGCCTTCTTATTTTTTTACGCTATATAAGGCTCCTAAGACGATCGTTGATAAGTTAGAAGCAAGTATGAGGAGGTTCTTGTGGGGAGGTAGTGAGGATAGAAACAAGATACATTGGGTTGCTTGGGAGGAAGTCACGAAACCAAAATTTGAAGGAGGTTTGGGGATCAACAAACTTGAGGATTGTAATAACGCTTTGATTCTCAAATGGCTTTGGCGGTATCGCATTGAGTCGGAAGCTTTATGGAAAAAGGTTATCGACGCTATTCATTTGTCTCCTAGAACTTGGGAACCTATTCCTCATAAGAAGTCTATTCCGAGTGTTTGGAGTAAGATTGTTACTTTGGGCACTCGGTTGAAGCGTCAAGGAAAAAGTTTCATAAGTTTTATTTGAGACAAAGTGGGTAATGGCAAAAAGATTCGTTTCTGGATTGATCCTTGGATAGAAGACGGCAGCCTCAAGGATCTATATCCCGATTTGTTTCGGCTGGAACAAGAAAAATTTTGTATGGTGGATGATAGGTTCGAGCGCATAGACCAAAGACATGTGGTTAAATGGTGCTGGAGGTCGTATCCGGAATCGGTAGCAGAGGTCCATCAATTGTTACTTCTTCACAGAAGCTTGGCCGATGTGAAGTTAATAGACAGGCCAGACGAGTGGACATGGTCGTTCGACTCCAATCTTGTTATTTCTGTCAAAGATAATAGGGCATGGCTGAAAGATGACAGCAATATTAGTAATCGGGCCGGGTTTAGATGGTGTAATTGGATCCTAAACAAATGTAATATCTTTATGTGGCGGGCTCTTAGAGATCGTATTCCGACAACTAAAGCTCTCCTTAGAAGAAACATTAATGTGGGAGAGGATGTTTACAGACTATGTGGCGATAGTGAAGAAACAGTGGGTCATTTATTTTCAGCGTGTGCGATCTCTATGGGTGCTTGGGCTGGGATTTCGGCCTGGTGCAAATTCCCTCCTATGTATGTATTTTCGATCAGTGATGTTCTTCACATGGTCGATTATTTACAGCTTTCAGGAGTGAAGAAAGAATTGGTCTACGGGATTCTTATAGTGTCGTGTTGGAGGATTTGGAAGGTGAGAAACGAAAAGGCGTTTTCAAACATAGTCCCGGACGTGGTCAAGATAGTGGCGGACGTGAAAGCTTTGGGTTTTCTTTGGTATAAAAGTAGATATAAGAGAGACACGGTAGATTGGAAGTGTTGGTGTCATTTTTCTTTTGTTGTAAACTGATTCACTTTCCTTTTGGCTTATCTCTTTCTTGGAGATAGTGCCGTTTTTGTGGTGTTAATGAAATTTGCCTTTAGAAAAAAGGATTAAACTAGGTTAAGGAAACCTCAATAGTTTAGAATATTAGTCTTGCTTCCCTGGAACCATGCATTTTTAGGTGGTTGGGATCCTATAAGGTTCGATATAAGTTCAATTTTAATCATTGTCTTCTCGTTTTCAATTCATTGAAGTTAAAATTTAACCGGTCTTTATATAATGAAGATTTTAAATAATTAAATTATAAAATATAAATCTTTTGTTATAATAATTTCTTAGAACTAATTAAAACATAAAAATAAACTCAATTATATTTATCTAAAAATATTTCTATAATTAATAAATCTTTATTATTTGTTATCTATAATTCTTAAATGTCTATTGTTTCTTATTTAACAATCAATGATAACATTTAACATACAAATCTTAATAGAAAATGATGACTTACGACAGGTTTGATTTAATCAACTCATATAAATATATGAATTTCTAACATAGTAAATAATAAATAAAAAATATGAACTAGGTTAATGTTGGTGATATAATATGAGAATATTTCCGCCGTTTAGCTGGGAAGACTAAAAGCTAAAAACTTTAAATCTTAAAATTCTAAAAATAAATATTAAGCAACTTTGTTCAAGAATGAAAGGAAAAACAATCCATACTACATGCACTAGAATTTCTGCTCGACCGGCCTCCACCTATCGCCGGCCACCTCATCGCCGGCCACCTCATCGCCGGCCACCTCATCGCCGGACACCTCACGGCCAACCGACCCCCTCCCTGCTCGACCGACCAACCTCCTCTCGCTCCCGCTCGCTCGACCGCAGCTTCCGTGCTCGACCACCGCCTCCCTGCTCGACTGCGGCCTCTGTATTCAGTCATCCCTCAGGTTTGTTGAGAGTGAGGGATAGACTTGGCCTTAGCAATCTGCAACCATCGACCTTCTTCATCGTTTCAGAAGCTAGATCTGCAATCATCGAGCTTCTTCATCGTTTCCAAAGCTACATCTGCAACCATAGACCTTCTTCCCCGTTTCAAAAGCTAGATCTGCAATCATCGAGCTACTAATTACTTGATATGAACCGTAGATCTGCAACAAAACGATCTATCGACCTTGTTTATTGTTGTGAGCCCTAGATCTCCAATCATCGACTTACTTATAGTGATGAAATGAAGTGATGAATCGACATTGTTTCTTGATTTGAATAGTAGATCTGCAACGATTGACCTTCTTCCTGCTCTTGAAAGTAGGTTTCGTTAACAGTGCTCTCTAGGTATGAACGGTCGGACGTCCAAAATTCCGGCCACCATTCTTTCAAGAATCACCAAGGTTTTAATTACTAAACTACCAGATAAATGTAGCGGGAAGGACTTATCGGAATCAATTCGTGATTATGGGGATATCTACGATATCTACATTGCTCGCAAAAGGGATAAGTTTGGTAATCGTTTCGGGTTTGTTTCTTTTCTAGATGTTAAGGATTCCAAGGAGATAATCAGGAAGATTCGCAACACGTGTATCGGAGATTGTTGGCTGAAGGCTAATATTGCACTATACACGCTTGAGGAAGGAGAGATTCGTCCTGATTCGGTGAACACTAAGAAGAAGACTATCGGGGAAGAGGTGGGACGTAACATAGATAAACCACCTTCATCATTCTTTAATGGTAACCGGTCATTCACAGATACACTCCTGGGTAGACAAGGGATTATGAAGAACGCCAAAACTGTGAGGGTTGATGACAAAGAGAATGCGTTTACTGGTGTTCATGGGAGGGCGTTGGTTGTCCGTATGATTGATTTAGATGCTCTTAAAAACATCTATATCATCCTTAATGATTTATGCCCTGGTAAAGGTAAGATTCAATACATTGGTGGCTTATCGGTGTTGATAACGTTTGAAGACAGCAAGACAGCGATTTCGGTTCGTGATGTAACCAAGGAAGTGTTGGGTCGCTTCTCCTCGATAGATCTCTAGGAAGGACAAATATTCGCGTTCGAACGTTTGGCTTGGGTTAAGATACTGGGTGTTCCCTTGCATCTCCTATCGTCTCAGGTATTCAACGCTATAGGGAATTCTATTGGTAAGGTTGTTCATACACCGAGTACGAAAGACGAAGACGAGGATCTTTCATATGACTATATGGGTATCATTGCCGGTGATGGTAAAAGGATCGAGGAGGAAATAACGGTTACTTGGAAGGATAAGAAGTTTAATGTCTGGGTAACGGAACAAACAAGCGTTTAGGTTCCGGAATTTTACAAAGTTCCTACGTCATCGGATACAGCGTCTGATGTTCGTGAGGATGATGACGTTAATGTTGACATTTCCATGCATGAAGGAGACAACGTGGAAGAGCAGGTCAACGTCACGCCGATAAGTGCTGCAGCGGATTGTCCGGTTGGTGATGACCCAGGTTTGGAATCTCTTTTTGTCAATAATGATGGCATTGATGGTGAAGTTATTGCCAATTATGAGGTCAATCATTGTGAAGTGGAAACTCCCATTATTTTGGAGAATATTCCGGATAATCAGGACTTCATCCCAGGTAAGGATTTTGATTTTGAGGCTCATTGTAATTTAGATGGGGCTGGGGATTTTAATGGGCCGAATATTAATAAAAGAAAAAAGAAAGGTGGTTTGGGCTCGGTGGGCCAGATTAATCCTGCTTATTCAAGTAGTCTAGAGAAATCCAAAATGAGAAAGAAATATAGATATCAAGATGATGAAGATGTCTTCGGGCTTGACCCTCTATTGGGCCTAAACAAGAAGTCCGATTTGGTTGGTTCAGCCCAGACTGACGACTTCGACCTGAATTTTCAGCCCACTGACGTCGAGATTGGGCCTGTTAATTCTCCAGAATGGGTTTCTAACTCTTTCAATGATGTTTCATCGGGTGTTAAAGATCCAGAAGTGGATGCCACCATTGTTATGGGAGAAATTCTAGGTGCGGATTTGTCCAACTCTCATACATTGATACAGGATTCCATCGTTACCGAAGGATTACAAGGGGTGAAGAAATGAATTGTATTTCGATTAACATTAGAGGGGTTGGTGGTAACGGTAAAGCGGGATGGATTAAAAAAATAAAGGTCGATAATGGTGTCTCTTTTATTAGTATGCAAGAAACGATGAGTAGCAATATCCTCCCCGGTTTAGTTTCGGCTTATTGGGGAGGATCGGGCTTCGATTTTGAATTTGTGGAAGCTAATGGTAATTCGGGAGGTTTGGTTAGCATTTGGGACCCGAAAGTTTTTATGAAAGACAAGGTGACTAAAGATAGAAACTTCCTTCATGTTGCGGGTTTGATCATGGCAGGGTCGGTTAGAATTAACTTGTTAAATGTTTACGCTCCTCAAAAGAAAGATGAGAAAAGGTTGTTATGGTCAAAAATTGATAATCTTATTGGTACAAGCGATGGGTGGTGGATCTTACTTGGAGACTTTAATGCGGTGTGAGATCGAGAAGAAAGAAAGAATTCCAAATTCGACAAGGTGTGCACTAGAAACTTTAACGATTTTACTGACAAGGCGAGGTTGCGCGAGTTCAATCAGAGAGGGTTTAGATACACTTACATGTCTTGTAGAAAAGGCGTTTATACATGGAGTCGTATCGATAGGTTTCTCGTTTGTGAAAATGTTTTCAACAAGTGGCCAAATGCTTATGTTCGTGTTTTGAATAGGAATTTGTCGGACCATTCTCATTTGATTTCTCGGTTGTTGATACTAATTTCAGGCCCAAGCCGTTCCGTTTGTTTGACTCGTGGGTCGATCGCCTGGGGTGTATTGAAGTTATTAATTCAGTTTTTGATTCTTGGTTGGCTCAAGGTCCGGCAGATATTAATCTTCTAAAAAAGCTTGGTTCCCTTAGAAACTGGCTGAGAGATTGGTTCCAAGAGGTTAGTACACTTGAAAAGTTGGAAAAGACTCGTCTGTGTGAAGAAAAAGAGGAGATGGATCGGATCATGGAGACCAAAGACGTGGAGGATTCCGATGTTTGGATTTGGATCGAATGCAAAGTGGCATTAGAAAGTATTGAGTTTCATAAGGCTCGAGATCTTAGACAAAAGTCTCGAGTCAAGTGGGCTTCCCTGGGGGATGAAAACTCCAGATTCTTTCATAATATTGTGAACGGTAGAAAAGCTCAAAACTCTATTCCGGGTATGTTGATAGAAGGCGAATGGGTAACTAAAAAAGCTATTGTGAAATGAGAAGTATTGCGATTCTATCGCTCTCATTTTAAAGAGCAATACCCCTACCGGCCGAATCTTCTATGTTCGGGTATTAAACAGATTAATGACACGGATCGGGTCTCTTTGGTTGAGGCGTTTTCTAGACAAGAGATTAAAGCGGCGGTGTTTGATTGTGGATCGAACAAGGCTCCGGGTCCCGATGGCTTTAATTTCCGTTTTGTTAAGCGCTTTTGGAACTTATTTGAGGATGATTTTTTAATATCTTGCTAGAATTTCATGCGTCCGGCGTTATTAATCAAGGTTGCGGGTCTTCTTTTATAACCCTTATTCCAAAGGTAAAGTCCCCAATGGGCCTAAAAGACTATAGACCTATCACCCTTGTCGGTATGATTAGCAAAGTTATTTCTAAAATTCTCGCTAATCGTATTAAAAGGGTGATGGGAAATATTATCTCTGAAGCTCAATCGACTTTCTTATTGGATCGTTTTATTCTTGATGGTCCTCTCATGGTTAATGAAGTTGTGACTTACTTAAAGAAGAGAAACAACAAAGCGTTTTTATTAAAGATAGACTTCGAAAAGGCCTATGACAATGTCAATTGGAACTTTTTGATCTCTATTATGTCTCAAATGGGTTTTCCCTTGAAATGGTGTGATTGGATCAAAGGTATTTGCGCATCTTCTAGAGCGGCGGTTTTGGTTAACGGGTCACCTACTTTCGAATTTCAATGTGAAAAGGGTCTTCGTCAAGGTGATCCACTATCTCCTTTTCTTTTCTTAATCGTGATGGAAGCTTTGTCTTGGATTCTTGATAAAGCTAGGGATGTTGGGGTTTTTAAAGGTATTAGCTTGTCTAATAACGAGATGGGTGTGAGTCATCTTTTGTACGCGGATGATGCTTTGATTATGGAGGATTGGTCGTATGATAATATTAAAAACATTGCTAGAATTCTCCGTATTTTCATTTGTGTTCGGGCCTCCGAATCAATCTCCATAAATCTAATATCTACGGAGTTTGCACGGTGGATGGTGAGTTGGATAACATGTTGGACTACCTAGGTTGCAAACGTGGAAATTTTCCTTTTACCTACCTAGGTATCCAAGTTGGTTAACATGTTGGACTACCTAGGTTGCAAACGTGGAAATTTTCCTTTTACCTAACTAGGTATCCAAGTTGGTGCTAAGATGACTCGTGTTAAAAGTTGGGACCCGGTGATCGATACTATTCGGAACCGCCTTGCCTCTTGGAAGGTTAGACATTTGTCTATTAGAGGGCGGTTGATATTATTGAAATCGGTCCTTGAAAGCCTCCCGCTTTACTATCTTTCATTATATAAAGCGCCTAAAGCCGTGGTAGATACTATTGAGCAGATTATGAGACGGTTTCTTTGGACCGGTCTCGGTATTGAGAGTAAAATCTCGTGGGTTGCTTGGGATGTTGTTACGACTCCTAAGAGCAAAGGCGGTTTAGGTATCTCCAAGATTGAAGAGGCGAATAGAGCTTTGTTGTTAAAATGGATGTGGAGGTTCAAAAAGGAGGGTAGTAGCCTTTGGAAGAAGATTATATTGGGGTGTCATGGTTCAAGTAGACCTTTGTCTTTATTGCCATGTAATGCTTCATCGAATGGTTGCTGGAAATCCATTGTTAAAATCGGCGACAATCATCTCCCTAACGGTAGGCCGCTGAACTCCTTCTTTGTTGGAAGGCTTGGTGACGGTAAGAATATTAATTTTTGGGCCGATACGTGGCTCCTTGATGTCCCTCTTCGCGTCTTCTTCCCTAATCTTTTTCGGCTTGAGAAGAACAAGTGGTGCAAAATATGTGATCGGATTGTATGTGTAAATGGAAACAAACAACTAAAGTGGGAATGGAGATCAGAGCCGCAAACCCAAGAGCAGATAAATGAATTATTTGATCTTCTTCAACACATCTATAATTTTGATTGGCAAGGAGGTAACGATTGTTGGAGATGGACCGAAGAAAAAGACGGACAATTCACAGTGTCTTCGGCCAAAAGACTTCTAGCAAGCTCTAACGCGGGAGACGACACTCTTGGGATTAAATGGAGAGGATGGGTACCGTTGAAGTGCAAAATTCTAGCTTGGAGGATTGCTCGAAACCGTATTCCTACTACGGCTGAACTCATCAAACGGGGAATTCCGATACAACAAACCGATTGCAGATTCTGTCAGGAGGATATGGAAACTACTTCGCATCTTTTTACCGGGTGTCGCTACTCGAATGAGGTGTGGTATCGAGTTGAAAATTGATGCAAGATAAGTCATTCCTTTTTGTTTGACATCCCGGACTTGCTGCAAATACCGGAATCTCAAGACGTGTCTAAAGATTCAAAGCACATCCTCCGTGGTATCTTGTATACGACCATTTGGATGATATGGAACGAAAGGAACGAACGAGTATTTAATGATAAGAAGAGGCATCCGGTCCAGCTAGTGGAGAACATCAAGGCGACGGCTTATTTTTGGATCCGTAATAGATCTCGTTGAAAATTTAAGGATTGGAAAACTTGGTGTAATTTCCCTTTGGATTGATGTATCTTGTTTTTCGCTTAGTCCTTGCTTTAAGGACTAGCGAGTTCTGTTAATAAAGTTTTCTTTTAAAAAAAAGCAACTTTGTTCAAAAGAATATTAAGGAACCTTTGGTTCAAATCGTAAAAGCGTGTGAAGTGGGAACGGCAAAGGTCAGTGAAAATCAAAACAATTATAACATTTGATCTTGTTTTTTCTTTTTTTTACAACCTAATATGCTCTTAGTAGCACACTATTGTCGAAAACATGACTTAAACCGTCAAACTCAAAAGGAAGGGCATCGTTTTGCAAACCAAGATAACATAAAGACTATATGCCCTTTAGTATCTACAATTTATTTACTTATTTATTTTAATGGCTAATCTGGAATTTAGTATCTTCGTAATTTCAAGATTCTTTGGTTTTTATTCTCTTCTATTTATGGGTTCAAATTATATTGTATATATAGAATATCGAATTTCCAAAAAAACATGTTCAAAATTAGTTAATGCTTTTTAAGCTGTTAATGAATAGCCTATTATGCCGTTTACCATTCTAAATATTCAGATCAAAATAACTCAATTTATTGTTAAAATAATCTGGATGACAAGCCGTTTTATTTTTTTCTCAACTAAATGATGATGTATATATGCATTATCAAGCACTTTAAAAGAGTTCAGATCTTTGTTAATGGGCATTATTGTAATGGATGGTTTGATTTTTTTTGAAAGGAAAACTTCATTAACAAACTCGCAAGTCCTCAAAGCAAGGACTAGACGAGCGAAAAAAACGAACAAACATCAATCCAAAGGGAAATTACACCAAGTTTTCCAATCAATATTTTTCCAACGAGATCTATTTCTGATCCAAAAATAAGCTGTAGCTTTAATGTTCTCCACGAGTTGGATTGGTTGCCTCTTCTTATCGTTGAAGACACGTTCGTTTCTTTCGTTCCATATCATCCACATGGTCGTGTAAGTAATTCCTCTTAAAATGATCTCCGCCGCCTTGGACAAGGACTGAAGTTCAGGAAATTGAAGCAAATCTGGAATGTCGAACAAAAGAGTGTGATTTATCTTGCACCAACTTTCTATGCGAGACCATACTTCGTGCGAATAACGACAACCGGTAAATAGATGCGTAGTTGTTTCCAAACTTTCTTGGCAGAATCTACAATCGGTATGTTGAATAGGCACGCCTCTTTTGATTAGTTCAGTAGTGGTAGGAACGCGGTTTCGAGCGAGTCTCCACACCAGGATTTTACACTTCAATGGAACCCATCCCTTCCATCTAATCCCCACAGTATTGTCTCCCATGTAATTATTAGACATCAGTTTCTTGACCGACGAAACCGTGAATTGCCCATCCTTTTCTTCGGTCCATTTCCAGTAATCGTGACCACCACTCCACTCGAGATTATAAATGTGATCTAATAGATCAAACAATTCGCTTAACTGCACATGCGTAGAAGGCTCAGATTTCCAATCCCATGATAATTGCTTGATGTTATCCACGCATTGAAGGCGGTCGTATACTTTAACCCATTTATTCTTCTCAAGCTTAAATAGGTTAGGGTACACTATCCGAAGGGGAGTATCTACGAGCCAAGTATCCCCCAAAAAGAAACAAGTCTGCCATCTCCAAGATGCCCAACGAAAAAAGAGTTAAGCGACCTGCCATTAGAAAGTTTATTTTCTCCAACTTTAACAATAGCTTTCCAACACCCACTCGAGGAAGCATTACACGGTAACAAAGACCATGGCCTACTTGACCCGTGACACCCCATAATATTTTTTTTCCAAAGAGAGCTACCTTCCTTTTTAAATCTCCATGTCCACTTTAACAATAAAGCGTTGTTAACCTCTTGAAGTTTGGAAAGGCCTAAACCACCTTTATTCTTTGGAGTCGTAACAACATCCCAAGCGACCCAAGAAATTTTATTCTCAATACTAGGACCGGCCCAAAGGAATCTTCGCATAATCTTCTCGATATCATCCAAAACGGTTTTTGGGGCTTTATATAATGAGAGGTAATACACCGGAAGGCTTTCAAGAACTGACTTCAACAAAATCAAACGACCACCTATAGATAAGTGCCGGACCTTCCAAGAAGCTAGGCGGGTTCGTATGGTGTCAACAACCGGGTCCCAGCTTTTAATACATGTCATTTTAGCACCAACTGGAATACCTAGGTAGGTAAAAGGAAAACTACCTCGCTTACAACCTAAGAAATCCAACATAGTATCCACCTCGCCCTCCTCCACGCAAACCCCATAAATATTAGATTTATGAAGGTTAATTCGAAGCCCCGAGCACAAGTAAAAAATACGAAGGATTCTAGAAATGCTTTTAAAATTCTCATACGACCAATCCCCCATAATAAGAGCGTCATCCGCATACAAAAGGTGATTTAACTCCGACTCATTATTAGAGAAGCTAATACCTTTAAAAATGTCGAGACCCTGGGCTTTATCAAGGATCCAAGATAAAGCTTCCATAACGATCAAAAAAAGAAACGGTGAAAGTGGGTCACCTTGGCGAAGACCCTTCTCACATTGAAAATCAAAAGTAGGTGACCCGTTCACCAAAACCGCCGCTCTAGAAGAGACACAAATGCCTTTGATCCAGTCACACCATCTCGAGGGGAACCCCATTTGAGCCATAATAGAAATCAGAAAATTCCAGTTGACATTGTCATAGGCCTTTTCAAAGTCTATTTTTAATAAAAACGCTTTCTTGCTTTTTCTTTTTAACCAAGCCAGAATTTCATTAACCATAAGAGACCCATCAAGAATAAAACGGTCAGATAAAAAAGCCGATTGAGCTTCAGAGATAATCTTTCCCATAACCCTTTGATACGATTAGCAAGAATTTTAGAAATGATTTTACTAATCATACCGATAAGGGTGATGGGTCTATAATCTTTAAGCCCCACAGGAGATTTCACCTTTGGAATAAGGGTGATAAAAGAAGACCCGCACCCATGATTAATAACTCCGGTCGCATGAAAATCCATCATGATGTTGAAAAAATCTTCCTCAAACAACTTCCAGAAACGTTTAACAAAACGAAAGTTAAACCTATCTGGACCCGGTGCCTTATTAGAACCACATTCGAACACCGCGTTCCTAATCTCTTGTCTAGAAAACACTTCGATCAATGAATCTCGATCCCCTGCGTCAATCGTCTTAATACCCGAATATAATAGAGTAGGCCAAACCGGATGGTTTTCTTTAAAATGAGAACGATAGAATCGGAAAACCTCTCGCTTCACAATCGTCGGTTTAGTCACCCACTCTCCACCAATCAACACACCCGGAATAGAATTTTGCGCCTTTCTACCATTCACAACGCAATGAAAAAAACTAGAATTTTCGTCTCCCAAAGAAGCCCATTTAACTCGAGACTTTTGTCTAATATCCCGAGCCTTATGGAGCTCAATATTCTCTAACGCGACCTTGCATTCGGACCAAATCCATACATCCGGTTCCTCTATGTCTTGGTTCTCCATTCTAAGTTCCATGTCTTCTTTTTCAGCCCGTAAAGTAACCTCTTCCACCTTCTCATGCTCGCTAACCTCTTGGAACCAAACTCTAAGATGATTTTGGAGCGTTCCTAATTTTTCAAGAAGGTTGACGTCTGATGGGCCATGTGCGATCCAATTTTCAAAAACATCATTTACAATCTCAACACAACCAAGCCGGTCGAGCCATGAGTCAAACATCCTGAACGGTTTAGGCCCGAAATTTGTATCAACCACCGAGAAAACCAAAGGAGAGTGGTCGGACAAATTTCTATTTAAAACCCGAACATACGCGTGTGGCCATTTATTAAAAACATTTTCACAAACAAGGATCCTATCAATCCTACTCCAAGTATAAATGTTCTTTCTGCAACACATATATGTATATCGATACCCTTTATTATCCAAGTATAAATGTTCTTTCTGCAAGACATATATGTATATCGATACCCTTTATTATTATATTCGCACAAGCCCATCTTATCGATAAATTCGTTAAAATCTCTAGTACACAACGAATCAAACTTGGAGTTTTTTCTTTCATCACGCTCCCTGACCGTATTAAAATCTCCACATATAATCCACCACCCGTCATTAACCCCAATCAAAGTTTCAATTTTCGCCCATAAACATCTTTTATCGGTTCTGTTTTGAGGAGCATAAACATTTAACATGTTAAGCCTAACCGAACCTGCCATAAGCGTGCCAGCAACATGAAGAAAATTACGATCTTTGTTGACCATGTCTTTCACAAAGACTTTCGGGTCCCAAATGCTCACCAGACCTCCCGAATTACCATTAGCTTCTACAAACTCAAAATCGAAACCTGTGCCTCCCCAATAGCTCGAGACTAAACCAGGAAGAATGTTACTACTCATCGTTTCTTGCATACCAATGAATGAAATACCACTATCAAACTTGATTTTTTTAATCCATCCCGGCTTGCCACTTCCTCCAACCCCTCTAATGTTTACCGAAATGCAATTCATTGTTTCACCCCTTTTAAACCTTCGGTGACTAACGAATCCTGAATCAAATCACGGGACTTGGTCAAATCAGCAGCTTGCATCGCCCCCATAGCAATGGTGGCATTAACTTCTGTGACTGAATCATCTACGGCATCAGGAATGTGATTAGGCCCAACTTCAAAGCAAGGCTGAGAATTAAGGTCCAAGTGTTGTGGATCTATGTGTGTTGGAGAAACCATTTCAGACTCGTTATCAAGGCCCAGCAACGAGTCGAGCCCAAAAACATCGTCTTGAACTTTATATTTTTTACCCACTTTTGATTTTTCCAAACTACTAGAATAAGCCGGGTTAATCTATTCCACCGAGCCCAAGCCACCTTTCTTTTTTCTTTTATTAATGTTAGGCCCATACCCATCAATCGGCCCATCAAAATTACAATGAGCTTCAAAGTCAAATTCTTTACCCGGGATAAACTCCTGACCATCCGCATTAATTTCCCCATTGACTGGGGTTTGAATTCCATAATGATTGGCAATTATGTGCTCATCATTGCCACCATTAATGCCAATAATATTCTCATCAATACCATTAAAAGTTTCCAAACCTGGATTGACCGGAGATGTGTCGGAAGTAGAATCTTTTTCCAGTGTTGCGTCCTCCGCATGTGCTCCGCCATCGTTATCTTCATGCATGGGAAACTCACTATTAACGGAACCATCTTTTGTTGCCGAATCCGATTGACTCGGTGTAGTAACTTTGAAAAATTCCGGTACCTATACACCGGCCTCTTCCGTAACCCATACCCGGAAATTCTAATCCTTCCATGCGATCGTAATTTCTTCATCTATACGTTTGCCATCACCAACGATGACACCCATATAGTCATGAGATAAATCGCTGTCTTCATCAGACCTAGTAGGGGCATGGACCACCTTCCCAAGAGAACTTCCAATTATATTAATCACCTGAGAAGCAAGCAAATGTAATGGAATACCCACAATCTTGATCCAAGCCATTCGTTTAAATCCGAATATTTGTCCTTCCCATAAATCCACCGATGAGAACCGCCCCAGGACGTTTTTGCTGCATCACGAACTCTGATAGCCGTTTCATCATCTTCAAACGTGATTAGTACCGATAAGCCACCGATGTATTGCACTTTACCTTTGCCAGGACACACATCATTTAGGATAAGATAGATGCTTTTAAGGGCATCTAGATCGATCATTCGAGCCACGAGAGCCCTTCCGTGTATACCACTGAAGGCAGACATGTGATCCTCAACCGCTACCGTTTTACCGACTTTCAAAATTCCTTGTCTACCCAAGAGTGTGTCTGTAAACGAACGATCCCCATTGAAGAAGGATGTTGGTGGTTTATCCGCCTTGCGACCAGCTTCACCGTTACTATGATTCTTCTTAGAATTCACGTTGTCAGGGCGAAATTCCCCTTCCTCCAACGTGAATCTAGCAATATTGGCCTTGAGCCAATAATCACCCATACACGTGTTGCGAATCTTCCTGATAACATCCTTTGTATCCTTGACATCTAGAAAGGAAACAAAACCAAATCGATTCCCGCCCTTATCTCTTTTACGAGCGATGTAGATGTCGTAAATATCCCCATAGTCACGAATAAAATCCGCAAGATCATTCCCGCTACATTTATCCGGCAAATTAGTGATAAAAACCTTGGTAAGTCTTGAAAGGATGGTGGCCGGAATTTTGGAATCCCGTCCGGTCATGCCGAGAGAGCTTTTGTCTTCTGATCTTATTATCTTGGTGTGTATTTGTGCATAAGGTTAGTTATGGATGGTTTGATAAACTTTATCTTCGTATTAATTTTCTATTTATTTATTTATTTATAAAATAAAATAACTAGATTATGATCTCATGTATCTAAGTCAAGTAAAAATAGAATAAAATTGTTATTAGTGAAGATTTAATAATTATGAAATATATATTTTACGTAACTAATAAATAATAAATCTGATAAAAAGAGTATGGTGAAAAAAAGAAAACAAAGTGAGAGCACTCAAAATCTAATCCTCATCCATAGGAGACCCTGTCTTATCTCTATAATTTAAAAGAACATTAAAGAAAATCATCAAAATTATCACTCCATCTCATTCTCATTCCCTAATATATGAATTAAATTTCAGGACTCACTTCCCATTCATATATTTAGGGCTCCCTTATTCGTTCTCTATATCTATTATTAATACTTTTTAGAGTAAATTACGCTTTTAATTAGTTCCTGTGGTTTGGTGGTTATAACGTTTTTCATCCAATAGTTTAAAAACGTCCGGTTTAACCACTGTGGTTTAAAATTTGTCTCAATTAGGTCCAAACCGTTAACTCCATCCATTTTCTCCGTTAATTTTTTAGAAAAAGACCAAAATACCCTTGGACTAAAAATGTTACTATAATACAAATACACACACACACAAACACACACACACACACACACACACACACACATATATATATATATATATCTACAACCACTCTTTCATACTCTATACTCCAACTCTAAAACCAACCCGTCGTCACCGTTGCCACCACCACTCGCGGCCCGCCGCCGCCGCCACCACCGTGACCCCCACACCTTTTCAACCCTAGATTGGACCATTCGCCTCTTTTCAGCTAAAAGGATCTTTTTCCTACCAGAAATAAAATTAACACGATCAACACACTAATCATAAATATACACGAAACGTATGATTCAACTCAACATCACATAAATTGCAATAGAATCATGCCTAAAAAGGCCCTAAAAACCACAATCAATCTTTAATTGGGAGCATATCAAAGTGAATGAGCACTGGCAATCGATTTCAACCACATTACATTATAAAATCATAGTCTAGTACTATTGTTTAGATTGACAATATTAATTTCACACTCCTGAACTTATACCTTAGTAGTTAATAACTTAATATAGTTTCAACCTCATGATATCCTTCACTAATATTGTATTCACACTCAAG
This sequence comes from Flaveria linearis, assembly GCA_024085815.1. NCBI lineage: Eukaryota > Viridiplantae > Streptophyta > Magnoliopsida > Asterales > Asteraceae > Flaveria > Flaveria linearis. Next base: position 21,920 of record JABSNV010000082.1, on the reverse strand, counting down.
CATCCAGCTGTGAAGTTACAAAAAATTATTCTTTTTCTTCAAAAGGGGGAAACTCATACAACTAAAAGGAAATGTAACAAACTCGAAAGGGAAGTCAAATGCAATGCTGGATTATTCAATGCCCACTTCATAGAACTTCAAAATCTCTAATTGTAACCATAAACGTACTACATTTATTTTACGGATAATACCTCATTGGCTGGAGTTACATCGGTTGAAAACGAAGTAATCATCTGGTACACATCTGACGGAGGCATTGATTTGATGTGATCTGGTAACGATGAACTGATGGATTGAAGCCAGATTTCGACGTCGGAAGGGCTTACAGGATTCTCTTTCGGGAGCGTCGATAGCCATGATCGAGCAAGTGTTTCGAAATCGTTTGTTGCGTCGATAACGTCGTTAGGATTTTGATGAGCGCCGTCGTCGTTAGGGTTTTGATGAACGCCGTCGTCTCGTGGTCCGGTAGGGTTTCCACCTGTTCATCCATTGAAGACGATGTTTGCAGTTTTGCAGACTTTCTATTCGCGAAAGGTTAATAATCTTAAGAGTGGTGGTGTGATGAAGATGATGGTGGTCTCATGGAGATGGAATGGTGGTCATGGGTTAAAGGGAAGATATGGGTGAGGGTGAGGGTGAGGGTGGGAGTTGGAATCATTAAATTATTTATTTTATTATTAGGGGTATTTTGGTCTTTTTATAAAAATTTAACAGATAAATTAGACGCTGTTAATCGAGCGGAGTTAATTGTGACAAAATTTAAACCACAATGGTTAAACCGGGCGTTTTTAAACTATTGGATGAAAAACGTTATAACCACCAAACCATTGGGACTAAAAGCGTAATTTACTCTACTTTTATTAGCGTTTATTAACGAAAGAAAAAAATCAATGTAAGAAAAAGGACTAAACAATTAATTTTAATTGAATAACGTACAAGGCGTTAATAAAATGAACAAATTTAAACGATAATTTTAATTTTATGTAAAGTATATAGATGACATGAGGATAAAGAACCGGATGTGAATGCTTTAATAATTGTGAAGCTTAGACTATTAAAGTTAACTATCCTATTTATTTTCAATTTTGTTCCAGGTGGTTTTTATAAAAATAACTATTTTTTAAGTTTAAAGACATTAATTTCTATAGAAAAGTTTAATCATTTTATTTCAATTTCAGTTTAAAAAATTTTTATACTTTATTCAAATTAAAACAAATAATAAAACTTTTAAATTAAAACTGAAATAACTTATGAATTCTTAAAGGTAAATTAATATTTTTTAATATTTTAAATTTTAATGGTAAAAAGTTAATGTTTTTAATATCCCGAAGGAAATGGAGAATTTTAATCAAATTATTATTTCCTAAATAGATTTTGAAAGTAATTTAATTTTAAACCGACAAAATATATGGAAGCTGGTCATGATGGCTGCACAATCACATCCACCATAATAAATAATAAAAAGATTATATAGAGAGAAACTGCGCAGCCAATTTCCTTCTTCCATGTATTATAAAAGTTTAAAATCTAATTATTGCTTGTTAAAATAAAATAAGAAAAAAATTGCAGAGGGGTAGCCCTGAAAACCATGTATATAAATGGAGCCATGATCAAACAAACCAAACCACCACGTCAATCACTCACACCCCCATCTCTCTAAATTTACTAAACCTTTGAAACTTCTACTGAATCTTAAATCGGTTTTCAAAGCACCCACCTTTTAATCATCCATCTGTTTCATCACTCTGCAACTAACCGTAGAAAAAAGGTTAAAGATGGCGGATGACGGTGGTCGTTCGGCGGAGTTGGTGGTGGTGATCAGAGAATACAACCCTAAAACCGACGGTGAACGAGTGGCACAAGTTGAAAGCAGCTGTGAAGTTGGCCCCAATGGTGAACTATCACTTTACACCGATCTTTTGGGTGATCCCATTTGCAGAATTCGAAACTCACCTGCTTATCTAATGCTGGTATATATGTCATATGATATATCAATTTGCTTCATTTCTGAATTCTGATCGTTAGTTAGTTTTTGTATGCATGAAGCGAATGATTAACTTAAGGTTAATTGCAGGTGGCGGAGATGGTTGTTACCGCCGGCGATGCGACGGAGGAGAGGAGGGAGATAGTGGGGATGATAAGGGGTTGTATCAAAACGGTTACTTGTGGTACAAAATACTCCCGGAGTAAATCCGGTGATTCTCCGGTACCCCTACCGGTTTACACTAAACTTGCATACATCTTGGGCCTTAGGGTGTCTCCGTTTCGCCGGTAAATACATTCTCCGGCGCCTTATTCTCATCGGAAAATGATAAAATACAAACTTGATCAGACCCATGTTTACAAGATTAAAGATATATTTGTTATGTTTTCTTGAAATTTACAGGAGAATGGGGATCGGATTGAAGCTTGTTCGGAGAATGGAACAATGGTTCGGAGATAACGGTGCGGAGTACTCGTACATCGCCACCGACGACGCCAACAAGCCATCGGTCGGTCTCTTCACCGGAAAATGTGGGTACACCAAGTTCCGAAACCCTGCGGTCCTCGTGCACCCGGTGTTCGCTCACCGGATGCGGTCAGCAACCGCGTAAGGGTTTTGAAACTCGGCCCGTTGGACGCCGAGTCACTGTACCGCCACCGGTTCTCGACCACCGAGTTCTTCCCGCGGGACATTGACTCGGTGCTCAACAACCCTCTTAACCTAGGGACATTCCTAGCTATACCAAAAGGGTACATGTGGGACGGGCTGGATATATTTTTATCCAGCCCGCCTAAGAATTGGGCGGTTATGAGTGTGTGGAACTGTAAGGATGTTTTTACACTTGAAGTAAAAGGGGCGTCCAAGTTACGAAAAGGGTTTGCGAAAACGACCCGGGTGGTGGACCGGGCTTTCCCGTTCCTACGGTTACCCTCGCTGCCGAGGATTTTTAGCCCATTTGGGCTCCACATGCTATACGGGGTAGGCGGTTCGGGCCCGTTGTACACGAAGTTCGCCAAGGCTCTATTTGGGTTCGCACATAACCTAGCCAAGGAATGCAAGTGTGGGGTGGTTGCAACCGAGTTGTCGAGTGAGGACCCGCTCAAGTTAGCAATCCCACATTGGAAGGCGTTATCGTTCACGGATTTGTGGTGTATTAAGAGACTTGGGGAAGACTACAGTGACGGGTCTGTGGGTGATTGGAGAAAGTCACAGCCTGGTTTATCCATTTTTGTTGACCCTAGAGAGTTCTAACTTTTAAGCTATAACAATATTATTATAGTTGGTCTAGTTTACTGGTTTTAAGGCTTTGTCTATCATTAGCTTTTTGAAGCCTTTTTTTTAAGATTAGTTAAACTTTTTGTTTTTAATGGGTGGGTGGGGAAACAAAGGAAATGTGTTTCATGGTGGTATACTGGTATATGCTCATGTGGGACCTACTCTATTTTGGTAAATGGATCTAGCCTTTTCTTTTTCTATTAAGATGAATTCTCTCAAACTTTAAAAGATTTATCAACGAATCGATTTTTCAACGTTTGTTATAGAATCTATGCAGTATGATTTGATGAATTTATATTGATTCAAAAACTGTTGATGCTGCGTGGAGTTTAGGTTGATATATGTGATTGATGAACACGTATATATCTTTTTTTCTATTTCTATATCTTTCTTTCTAAAGACGAATAGATGCCTTTCCACTTACCAATCCTTTGTGGAAGATTTGAGATTGAAAAGGAAATTTGTGTTTAATATTTGTATAGATATGATTCTTCAAAGATTATGTCTATTCCAGAATATCCCAAAACATAATTTTATTTCTTTTTAAACGGCTGAATAGTTGTTAGTAACACTAAGTTAGTAATATTCACCCATGCCAAGGTTTGAACCTTAGACTTTCAAAAGAAGCAAAACCTCCCACGTCCCATTTGACAGTTTAACCACTAAACCAAAAGATAATTGACACGTAATTTTACTTAACAATGTTTTTGAAAAATTATATTGGAGTTAATAATATTATTTTAATGTTTGTCATTGTGTTTTACTGGGATGATTCTCCTTTTGGTGATGCTTGTTTTGTTCCTCCCTAGTCAATTGATGGGACATTTGGCTTTTTGCTGCTTTGGCATATTTCTCTTATCTTGTGTCATGTGTATTATTTTTCTTGATTTTGATTCATGTAATTTTGGTTCATTGTAATATTGCGAGTATAGTAACACTTTTGTATGGTTATCATTTCATTCTTTTGCTAGTGATTATGAGTTTATTTCTTGTGGTATGATTGTGACATTTAAGGTCCAAATATACAGTACGACATTCTTGTTTTAGATTTCATGAAAGATTTTTGTCATCCGTACTATATTTGTTTGTATGCAATATAAATTTACATGTTGTTTTATAATTCAGATGTATTTTGATGAACCAACTCTTCTGTGTAAAGAATGCTATATGTGACACTAGTGATATTTTATGATCATTAAATTTTGCTTGAACAATGATTACCTTTGAGAAACGAATCGTGTGTGTTTATCAAAGTTCATTTCACATCACAGCCTAACTACACAAATCTGGCTAAACAAGAACTTTTACAAAAGTAAGGATTTTTTTTTTATGATTAGATCGAACTTAAGCAAGTCTCGGGCACAAGGGAGTGTTCCCCTCACTTCAAACTTGTCTCACCGTATAGTTGAACGGGTGAAATGCATCCAATATTCTAAAAAAATGCTAAAGATGAAGTAACAAGCTTAACTAAGTGACACATACCCCTATTGTGTACATGAAAATGACGCATGTCTTATACATGTATATACAAGAGTAAAGGATCGATGTCTAGTTTCCAGTCTGAAGTCTCCCTAACAAACAACCTTTGGATTCATTGGACCATACGATGGTCAGGATCATTCGCAAATATCACGAGATTAACCAAAGATCTTTGTGAAGAAATCCAAGATATTGGACTAAACAATTAAATTTTCAACATGATGTTGAAAGAAACTTTGAATCCCCACTTTTTAGACTTAAGATACATACCATCGTCGCCTAGTCACTGGATGAAGATTTGGATGTGTATTATATAAGAACTGTCAGATGGTGAGAAATGTATATTCAAGAATGTTGGTTATTTCATATGACTACAAGATGAGGATGTTATAGAGCTTATAGAGCTACATATGGAGAATCCAAGTGGGAAGAAAAATCCTACTCCTTAAAGTCAAGAATGAAGTTTGGTATTAATAGTTTAGAGGGAGATTGTTAAGTTTATGATGCTAGGAATTGTGAACTAGTTATTTTGTCTTTATTCGTGCTTTCGCTTTGTGTCAAGTTAATTGTATTCAAACAATGTTATTGATTAATAAACAACTAACTCCCATTTGTTAATCAAAACAATTTGTATATTGATCAAGCAAGGCCGGAATTTAGTAACTCATGACCCGATAAGAGGGGAGGGGTGTACATGACATGAACCCACACTACACCGATACACCATCATACACCGAATCACAAGATGGTATGTCAAACCACGTCACACTACACCACACAATCATATTTGGAAGGGCACTCATGCCAAAAAATTTTTTTATTAAAAACAACAATTTTCTAAATTAAAAAGTTACAAAATAAATAACTGAAAAATAAACACAATTTAAAAAATAAAAACATTAAAAATAAAAATAACTTAAAGTGATAAATTAATCAAAGTCCTCCAAAACCGTAATATCCATATTTTATGCAACGTGTTTCACAAGATCAATTCTAAGTCTAAAATGTGTGTTCTCATCGCGTAACTTCAAAATTGTATTTTCGTTTTCAACTGTATTGTCCGGTGGGTCTCGAATGGCATTGGACGAATATCGTTGTAGTCTTTTTTTATAATCATATTGTGTAGTATAATGTATTATCTCTTTTTAAATAATTTGTATCTCTTGTACTCTTAATGCTTTATTATTTGTAAGAGTAAATTACTATTTTGATCCCTTTGTTTTGATTATTTTATCTCGTTCTTTTATTTGAACGTTTTTTACTATTCGTTTATTAAAAAGCTTTCTTTTAAAACAACCGTTTAAAATTATTTAACTATTTAACTAATATGTGAGTGTATATGCATATAAGATTTTTATTTTTAATATTTTTAGTTTTAAAAATATTTTTTAAACCGTTTGGATTTTAAGCCGATAATTTAGTTGGTAAAAAACGTTTTAAGTGTTTATAAACCATTTGTTTTTTTAAAAATCATTCTTTAAACAATTGGTCTTTAAAAATAATTTTTAAAAGGTTGGTTTTTGAAACAATTTTTAAAATCATTCATCTTCAAACTCTTCGGCTTTATAATCTTTCGGCTTTTTAAACATATTTTTTTATAATCGTTCGGTTTTTAATTTTATTTTTTAATCGTTCATCTTACTTAAATATATTTTAAAATATTTTTGTATTTCTAATATTTTATTTAAATGGCTTTTTAAACCGTTCAACTAATTAGACTTCTTTTTAAATTTGTTTGCCTTATTTAAATGTATTTTTCAAATAGATTGGTTATTCATATGGAATGATTGACTTAAAAAGTTTAAATAAACTAAGCACAAGTCATTTTAATATCGTAAAAGCCCTAATTGTAATAATCAAAACTCAAGTTAATCCTTAAAATAATACAAATGATATAAATTCAGAATCACTTTCAAATCAACTTAAATAAAAGACGACAAAAACTCAAAAAGAGAAAAAATGTTGTAATAAAATAAATTGTTGAAAAAGAAAGCTTTTTAATAAATGAATAGTAAAAAGATGTTCAAATAAAAAACATGAGCCGAATAATTAAAATATGTATAAATACAAAAATTTAAAGAAAATAATAGAATTGAACGATTAAAAAATACGTTTAAATAAAATAAAAGTTAAAAAGATTTTGCAGTTTAAATAAAAAGTAATTAACAAAAGAAGCAACAATTTATAAATATGAACAACGAAAACCGTAATTAAATAAAATAAAATTAAAATAATATTATATAACAATAACATAAAATAAATAATAATAACACATAACAATAACACATAACATATAACATAACATATAACATAACATACCATAAGATACCACATAACAGATACCACATAACAGATACCACATAAGATACCACATAACAGATACCACATAAAGATACCACATAATACCACATAACAGATACCACATAACAGATACCACATAACAGATACCACATAACAGATACCACATACAAATACCACATAACAGATACAACATAACAGATACCACATAACAGATACCACATAACAGATACCACATACAGATACCACATAACAGATACCACATAACAGATACCACATAGCACATAGCACATACCACACAACACATACCACACAACACATAGCACACAACACACACAACACATAGCACACAACACACACACACACAACACACACAACACACATCACACACAACACACAGTGCACACAGCGCAGCGCTCAGCGCCCAGCGCATAACAAATAACATATACATATATATATATATATATATATATATATATATATATATAATATGTTTGTGTGAGAGAGTAAATTACGTTTTTAGTCCTTGAGGTTATTAAAAATGACTATTTCAGTCTAGGGGCAATTTGATTATTTTATTAATAACTAATTGAAAAATCTAACTCTGTTAGTGTATTAGACTGAAAGAGTTATACAATACAAACTATATGGCTTGAGTTGTTAGAAAATTCATTTCTAGACTCAAATAATTAAAATGATCAAACCACAGGGACCAAAATAGTAATTTACTCTATTTTAAATTTGTAATAAGCATATTGATAGTTTTAATGTAAAAAGAGGTTTGATGTTATATCTCCGTTTCCTTTTATCAAACACAATATACTACCCCATGTCAGTTTAAAATTTAGTTCATTCTTGTTTTTCTTTTGAAATTTCATTGTTGACAGATAATAGTTGGAAGATTTGTTTTCTGTTACATACACAAATCAGGCTGTTAGATAGTTAGATAGGCATTGGCATTTGACATGGTTACTTATATTTCATCTTGCTAAGGGTGCTTCGGGTGTCCCTCGGGTTCGAGCGGCTACCGCGAGAACACCGCACAACTCCCCAACTTCAATGATCAGGTTTAATTTCGGGTTCACGAACTTGCTGTGGAAGCTGATGAAAAGAGACATTGTGCTACAGTAATCTTATCGTTACTATAAAGCCATTGCACATAATAGAAATTAACCTCTTCTAAATAATCCTCTTTCTAAATTATAAACGACCCCTCTTTTTACGATAAAACTTATACTTTCTCCTACTATTTTCTACCTTTCTACCTACTAGCTAGTCAACAAAATGAGGCTTAATGTTATTTTTACACCGTCATCAAATAGCTGCTAGTTGAAGACACTGAAGATATTATATTTAACTAGTAAAAGATTAGTTAGAATCTTTTACTCTTTATATATTTAATTAGTATATATAGATGGTTAGGATTTATAATTCTAATGAGTTTTTGAGTTTAATAAAAAAAGAAAATACCATCATGGAGTTATCCCTTCCACAAAATCGTTGTGTTCGTTTCTTTATATATTGCGATACCCAACTGATACGACACAATAAAAAAAAATACGTGTCACATGATCGTGAAAATGTTCATGATATTTTACTTACTTAATTATTACGTCAATTGTCACATGATCGCGAAAATGTTCATGTTATTTTACGTACTTAATTAATATATTACGTCAATAGTATCGTCGCAACGCGCGACTACGTCCACTAGTTAAATATAACTAGCAACGCCACGCCGTTAAGAATGAAAAAAGTGCCTTTTACTTTCTTTTATTATTTTTTTTAATGACAAACTCACGAAACATAATCCTATTGCTGAATATACAGCTTTTATCTATTATGTGATTTTAATTCTCATGTACTTGAGTTTTGAGAAGAACCATTTTTTTTAACAGACCCTAGCACCAATAGACTATATGCCCTTTGGTATGAAAAAGTGTCTAGAAGTTCACTTGCAAAAACCAAATGTGTATCACCAAGCGATATGGAAACAATGTGAACAATAATTCGGTCTAACTATTATGGACTAATGAATGCTAATTATGATCATACATTTTTTAAGTCACTTAATTAAATGACTGAAATATGAGGTTATCAGTAACCAGAATGCATGTCATCTTGGGTTAGCAATAACCTGCATTCAGTGACTCAAGTCTTGTGGAAACAATGGGTTTAAACAAGATTAACGATGTAGTAAAGGTGAGTAAAATCCTTAGACGCAACTAAAACCCCAATTCTGCTTATCCCGTATATATTAGAGCTCATCTTTTATCTAGCACAACGATTTGTCACACACCAACAACCAAATGTCGATGACTTCTCAAATTTTAACTGTGTGTGGTTTTGTATAATACAACTAGTTATAACTTCCAAACTTTACATGGAAAAAGTTGATACATTACATTCAAATATAAACTTCAAAGTTAACTCATTCTTTATGATTCAATAAGCATATTGAAGTGAGTCAAAAAGGGGAAAAAAGCTAAAGGAAAAGGTCATACCAAGTTATGGGTTGAGGTAATCTTGATCTAATTTTTTGCAAGAACTAAACAAAATGTCATCTCCAATGACAATATGGAGTCAAAATGCATAAGCATCCAAATAATATATTCTAAGTGTAGATCCATTGATATGATTGTGATACAACCAATGTAGGTTGATTCCAAAGTCTATAACTCTAATTTAAATTCTTGTATTCTATTCTGTTTTTTAACTTTTCAAAGTCATAACATATTATATTCTTCATCTAATTAATCACCCAAATGAATCAAATTCACTAGTACAAGATTCTTGAAATACGGACTTAGATTATCAAAAACTTTTTTAACTAAGAGTTGTAAGATCTTTTTTAAACTGAAAATCTAATATGTAAGATCTTTTTTAAATTTTAATTCACATATTAACTAACTCACTCTTATTAAGTGGTGATTGTATACATGTTAGAAGTTATTAACTTTAACATGTTATCTGATTTATTTTACATTATTTATTTAAATAAAACTCTTGTATTTGAGGATTTATAAATTGCAATGATTTCTATATTCTGAGATCGACGGCCAGAAATAGTATAATATCCTAGAAAAAAAAACAAAACAAAACATGATTGCATGTTTTCTACAACTAGCACCTTTAATAATTGAAACATGAGTGCATTTTTTCTACAACTCATGAAAATGGGATGTAAATCCCTTTTGAATCAGCCAATTTATACCACTCAAAGCCTTCAATTCCTTCATTGAAACCTTTGCTCACACAGCTCTTAATCCTCCTGTCTTCTGCGTTTATGTTCGAGCCACCGCAAACGGTTTATATCCACCGTGAACCACCACTAAAACGGCCTCCTTGTCGTTGAAAACCCACCGTTGTTTCATCGTGTGACACGTGGGTTGAATCCGAGCCAAAGCTATCAGTGTTAATTTGAAGACAAGGTACCTAACATCATATAGTTCTCCTTTGAAAAATTTGTTGTGTTATGCTACAATCACCGTTTTAGTTGTTCCAACCCGAACACCTACGAAACTCTAACTTGATTTTGTAATCCTCCGACAGACTCTCTCGCGTTCATGTAGCGTCATCACTGTTTCGACGTTACAGCTTGTTTCTGTTATACTATTTGAGGTAATAATTTTATCCATCAGTTGGCTATAGCTAAGAGATAAATTCAAAATTTGTTTTTGAATATGTTGGTATTTATCGTTAAAACGTTCCGGCGACTTGACTAATTTGGTTGAGGTCTAGAATTGGATTGTTAATATGATGACATAGCTAAAGATAGGAAGCTTGTAGGTCTCTGGTCGTCTTTTTTTTTGGATTCATGACATTTAAGTATTGGATTACATGCACCATGAACTGAGTGCAGAGGACTTCATATGAAAACAAGCTTCGTAATTTAATAGCTAACCAATTAGTGTAACAGCCATGGTATTTAATGCATGTATACATAGTTGGAAAAATATATATAAGTTGAATATGAGTTGTTGGGATTTAACGAACGAGCAGTTTTTAGCAACTAAGAACTTGAAATATTATAATAGTAAAATGAATTCGATATATATGATTTGTCGGTGCCCATGGTGTCGTATCCATTTGATTATGGTTAAATCAAAATTTATAACATAAATTGTATTAGTAACCGCGTGTGTGAGCTTGTCATGTATAACCCATAATATGGGTAGGTTTTAAGGGTTAGAATTTAAAATGATAATAATAACTAATTAATTGTAGTTTCCTAATTAGATTAAGACTTTGTTGCCGGGAGATTAACAAACCAACAGTTTGTACATTTTAAGTAAACTCAACTAAAACTATTAATTAAATATAGGTTCTCGTACGAGTGAGAAAAGGGAAAGGAAATTTACTGTTGCTTGCCTTGTTTTTGCTAAACTAGGTACAGATTCTGTTTTCTGTTATTATATATTTACTTTTGTTTCCGTTACTTTATAGTACGGATCCTGATTCCTGTCTCCTTTTGATTTCCGTTCATCTCTAGTTTGATTCATGTCATACGTAAATAGTGTGTTTTTTTATTCCATTGTAAAGAGCTAGACTACTTTATATTTCTGATTTATTACCCGAGCTCTCCCTATCTTGGGGGTGACCAGACGCGTTATTGCGGCATCATAACGTGGCACCAACCGTGGCGGTGAGCTGAGATCACGGTGTCTCTAAAGAGGACTCTGAAATTATGTTGGTCGTCTGTTATATTATTATTTCTTCAGAGGCGTATGGATCGATCCTAGGTTAGTCCTGTATTTCCTGATGGATGGTTGCACACCACTCCATTAGGACTCTGGTGAATGGTTTGTATGTCTGCCCATACTCCATTTCATATTGGTTCCCGGGCTCGCTACCTGTGTTCACTCTGTTCAGTTATTATATGATATGATTATTAGCTCTGGGTTATTTCTATCTGATATATATGTCTTATGCCATTATATTCTCTAATTATCATCATGTCTGTTTATTTTGTTATCTGCTATTCATTCACTGAGCGTTATGCTCAGGCGTGCTTTTGTTTTCATGCACGTCAGGTCTGCAGGGTCATCCGGGAGGGGAGTGAAGAGTGGAAATCTGGATAAAGAAAACTGATATTTATTTATTTAATTGATGTAATCGACTCCTCTATTAGGTTTTAGACTACTGTTTTATTTTAGAATTTGGACTTGTAATCATTATTAATAATGGGATTGTGTTTTGGATTTTGATTACCGTGATAGTGACACGTTAGCCTTGTCGGGTTGGGGTGTTACAAATAGGGGGATTTGGCGTAGGAGAAATCAAGAAGTTTTTCGAAGAATTTGTCATTAACAAACATTAAGGTTGTGGGAAAGGATCAAATACAACATCCTTTAAACTAAAAAGTGTAAACGTAAATTCTAACCATCAGTCCTTTAATCAATTTTGAGATCAAAGTAGGAAAAAAATTGTTAGAGTAGTATTTTAGGAATAATAACTTTTGTTACTTTTTATAAGTCTCACTTTTTTTAACGTTCATAACTTTTATGTACATGTTACTTTTTATAAAAATTACACCATAAAATAAGTGTTTTTTAGTCTTCAAAACGAGTACTATATTTTTTATATAAAAAGATAATAGTTTTTTATGTTTTTAAACTCAAACCTCATTAATGTGTCTTTGTATTGTTTAATTATGTCTTTTTGTTAGTTATTGTGTTTTTCTAAATACTATTGTGTTATTCTAAATGATAACTTTTAATAAAATATAATGGTGCAATAATATTATTGTGTATCTTCATTATGTAAACATAATAATAATTAATAACTAATTAATCTAATATATCAGAAGCAATGATAAAATAACACAAATATATCATTATGTTTTATGATCGTCATCATGTTTTTAAATACTATAAGTTTTGAAAAAATACATTAATGAAATAGCATCATTGTGTACTTGTAATTGTAAAACATAATAATAGATAAACAAGAAGTTTATATAATCTATTAAAAAATAATAAAAAAAACACATTATGTTATCTTTATCACTATGATTTTTGAAAATGTTTTGGTGTACTTCTAATTGTGAAACACAATAATATATAACAAGGTTATATAATCTATAGAAACAATGATAAAATAACACCATATGATCCAAAAGGAAACACAATAATAAATACATATAATAAGTGATGTAAAATTTGACAAAATAAACTGATATTTGATATAATGAGCGTATAGGACACAATTAACTAACATATATGATACAATGACCAAAACATGTGTTAAACTTACAATCATTCTTAAGTTTTTAGATTAAATACTTTTTTTACTATAACCTTACCTTAAGGTTGTAGGTTAGTAATAACATCCTATATAATGATGTATTTGTTTTATATCAACGACGTATTAACATCACATTTAGAGACAGAGAATAAAGAAAGAAAGAAGAATTTACCTATTATGAAAGATGTAGTGCCATGAGCAGTTGTTATAGTTTGTTCATGCTTTGGCCACCAAGGTTTAGGGGTTTTTTCAATTCACACCCTCCCCCAAATTGAGATGGTTATAAGGGGTATTTGTGTTGTTCTTCGCCGGCGTTTGTGTTGGTGTAGGCCGATGTGAGTCGGTTTTTGTTACCGGTGGAGGCGATGACGCCACCGGTGTTTCTGCATGCCGCTTTATTGCGGCGGCGAACGCCGATCATCCGACCACTCCTTCTACGGTCTATACGAGAGGGGTTTTGGGTTGTTGTTGAGGTTGTGCGCGGTGGTGGTTAGGGTTTGTGCCAAGGTGTGCGCGGTGGTGTTTAGGGTTTTTTGAGGAAGGGGAAACCTACGCTCCGTCATACCGGTGTACCGGTGATGGCCCGCCCCGCCGCCACAGTGTCTGCATAGTGGTGTTTGAGGTTTGTTTAACCAAATCGATCGATAGTCGCTTGTGTCCTCTTTTCATGACCCGGCTTATGCCGGTGGTTCTCTATTGTTAAGGTCACCGGAGCAGTGGCGGGTAGGCTGAACCTTTTCCCATCCACATCATTTAACAATAACACCATTTTCCGGTGTTCATGAGTCGATGATGATGGTCAACCATCATCTGAGACCCGTAGACCTCTGTAACTTTTGGTTTATTTTTCGGTGATCATGAATCGATGATGATGGTCAACCATCATCTGAGACCCGTAGACCTCTGTAACTTTTGGTTGATTGTTTGAAATTGTTGGGGTCTTACTTGGTGTGCTTCTGGTTTGTTGATGATCGTGGTTATGATACGTCACTGTCTCCATTATGATTTTCGAATCCATTTGCTACAACCATTGCTATGATGAATGTGGGTGAGTGGTTGATCGTGGCATACTCGGTGATGGCAAGTGTGATTTTTCTGCACTTGCAACCCGTGATGCAGCCATGGTAACCGAAAACCCAGATCTGAGCGAAAATTTTTTTTTGGGAACCAAACGTTAGGCGGAGATCAATAATCACATTCATTTATGTCTGTTTTTTGGAACAATTCAGCTTTCTTTTGAAAACAGGCCATGATGGTAAAAACAATATACGTTTATCTGAGCCTTGGGTCGTTTTCTCTGCCTCAAAAACGCGCAACACGCGTCGGGGAATCATGCATAGTTCTTATTTCATTTCTATAGTATCATTGACCATACATTATATTATACATATATACAAATACAATGTGTAACCGAATCTATAATAATGAGGAGAAATAATGATACATAAAACGTGTAATAATGTCTGTATGAATATTATTTATAAAGGTATTAATTTATTTTATTTCATAATACGAAGCTAGAAGTGTTTCGACAGAAGCTAGAAGTGGCCTGTATCGCAGATAAAATACGAGAGGGAAGATTAAGATGGTTTGGGCATGTCAAGAGGAGACCAATGGCAGCACCAGTTAGAGCAGTAAGAACATCATCTTAGAGGGTAGGAGGAGTAGAGGAAGACCTAGATTGACTTGGGATGAGGTAATTAGGCGAGATATGATACACTTGCACCTCTCTGAGCACATGATCGAGGATAGGACTGAGTGGAGGCGTAGAATTAAATTAAGGACTTCTAGTTCGACCTATAGGCAGGAAGGGTATTTGAAGTCTGGTTGCGGGGCCTGATGTTTAAGTAGCCATATCTGCCCTTAACGGTGATTCTACATGCACCTAGGATATATGTATGCTATGTGTTGTATGATTTATTGTGTACTATAGGCTATGTGTTGTAATGATCTATTGTATGATGTCTTGCTATCGATATGGCTTTTTGTACTGTATGCTATGTGTTGTATGATTTATTGTATGTTGTCTTGCTATCAGTATGGCTTTTTGCTATCGAGTCGGGGGTCTCTTTGGAAGCGGTCTCTCTACCTAACAAGATAGAGGAAAGACTCGCCTACACCTACCCTCCCCAGACCCTGCTCTTGAGTGGGATATACTGGGTTTGTTTGTTTGTTTGTTTCATAATTATTTAAATAATATTATTTAATTATTTACCGAAGATCATTTAGCCCAATGATATTCAGGCATCTTGCAAGGTGTCTCATTCCAAGTGATTATGAATTCAAATCCTAGTATTACGAACATACAATATGTATTAGGAGTAGATTTACAATATGTGTGAGTTTTTCGTTTAGAAATTTTAGAGTTATGTATTGATTTAAGATAATATATATATTATTATTGTTATTACTATAATATTGATAATTATATTTGTTATTATCATAGTACTGCTAATTTACAAGTATAAATTTCATTTCACTTTCTCAAGTTTTATTTCCCTAAATCAATGAGTACTAGGACCATGCGTTTCCGGGAGGGGATTTAAGAATGTGAAAATTTAATGTCGAAGCTTTGCCTCAAACTCACGAGTAGAATGGACATTGATAACATGTATCTATAAAGCTTCGAACTCACGAGTAGAATGGACATTGATAACATGTATCTATTGTATATAATAAAACTAGCTTTATTAAACCGTGTATTACACGATTTAATAAATAACATATTAATATAATAAAATTTATTATGTATAAATGATATTATAAGATACGATATGACTGACTATAATTAATAAAACAGTGATATCAACATTTTTAAATTTTAATTTTAATTTTTTTCCAAAAAAATAATATTTTGTTCTAAAACAAACCGTATAAAAATGTCATTTTTAAAAATTTCCTTATTATAACTCCCAAATGTAATTATTTTTTGTTTTAAAAATTTGAATTTTGAAAATGCCAATTTTAAAATATTAATATTTTTAAAACGTTTTATGCTTTAGAAAAATTAATTATTTTATAAAAAAATTGTTTATTTAGAAATATATTAATAATATATCTCTTTTTTTCATTTTTAAATGTAAAAGAATGTTAAATAATATTATAGTAATTAAGGTAATTATTTAAGAGGAGAGAGAGGCGGGAAAATTTTGGTGATGATGATTGTGGTGCTGCCACGTGGCATCTCGATGATTATGGTGATGCCACGTAGCATCTCAAGTTACTCTTTTATTAGAGTAAGAAGATAAGTTTTCTTTTATCACTTGTCATTTTCTAAACCAATATTTTTGACACATGTCATTCTTCTAAACATCTTCACATCATTTTTCCATCCAAAAGCGTATTATAATAATTTAGACACTCAAACTAATTTTTCTCTCTTATTAAAAATTAATCTTTTTAGTTGCTATATTTTTCTCTCTTATTTAAGTTTTTAAAATCAAACTATCATTTTAAAAATAAATTTTATTAAGGAATTAAAAATCACATTTATTTATTAAAATATTATTAATAAAAATATATATAATATAAAGCTTTTCTAAAACACTAAACCTTTTTGAAACAAAATATATTTTAAATAGGTCCTTTTTAAAAATAATTAAAAAAGGTGAAATTTTCTAATAGCGGTTTTTTACAACAATCAGAATAATTGAAAACCATAGTTTTTAATAACCAGATTTTTATATAAATATATTTTTTATAAAAAATTTTAAAATGAATATAAAAATAAAACTATTTAGATAAGAGAGTTATAAAAATAGTATAATTGTTCTATTTCTTGAACTATTACTTATATATAAATTTTAATCATCTTATATTAAAATATCATAGTGTAACTTTTCATGTTTATTACAACTATAATCCGATTAATAAATGAATTTGTAGACTATATATCTGTCTGTTTGTCTATCTATCTATCTATAATTAAGAAAAAATAAGATAATACGTGACACAACTATAAAATAAAAGTTTAAAAAAATTTTTTTTATTTATTTTACTTAAAATAACTATTTATACGTAATTATAATCATATTTTATCTTCAACATGGTTTCATAATTATAATTTTTATTACTAATTATATAATATTTTATTTATTCAAACTGTAATACACGAGATACCAACTAGTAAGTTTATATAAGAAAAAAACGAATGATGTACGTTGCGTTATGGTCGTAAAGCCATGAGAAAACTAATATCAAACTTCAGTGAACCCATACATTGCAGGGACAGGGACGGGGGCGGGAGCGTTAACTAATAATATATGTAATTTATATAAGAACAATTAAACCTGAATGTTGTTGATAAATTTGAAACTTTATTCAAAATAAAATCGTCGCAAACATGTGTTTTGATTCTAAATAATATTCAAAACTTTATGTAAAAAACTGAAGCCACTAAAAGATTCAAGTCAAGACCTAATAATTAAAATGAGTACGTTGCAACGTAAAAAAAGATTAATATCTTACTTTTAAAGTTAAAAAGACTATACGAAAATCGAAAAGTTTAATGAGCTTTAAGAATATAATTAAAAACAATATAGTAAAATCTTATTCTTCTTAGACATAAAAAGAACAATATATATATATGTTCAAAAATGATAAATTTTTAAATATATCAAAGTTTGAAATTTTGTTACACTTAATATTTCCCTGATTGGTTAACTTTGCAGAATAAATCCAAATTTAAAAGTGCTTCAATTAAATCACTAAATAGTATTTCAAATAATCACTCAGATTTCATAGTTTATTTTAAATATAGGGTTTAACGTGTTTTTAAGCATGCCTTTTTGTTTCAATTAGAGATTTTTTTTTCGACGTGAATTTAGATTTTTTTTAAATAAATAATTTAATTAATTTTTCTACTATAATTATATATATATTTGTAATCCCCGACCCCCATATCTTCTCATCTGTTTATTTCTTGACAAATTGATGGTTTAGTGATTTAAATTTGATAAAATATATACAAGTTACCTAAGTGACTTGATATGTGATATTTTCCCTAATCTAATATGCAAAAGTTTGTAATAAAGCAGTAGCGACAACGACAACAGTTAAAAGAGGAAGGGTATTTAATTAACTCTAAGAGGATTAGCTAGCATTGAATTTAAACTTAAGTAGCATTTTAGTTTGTATTTTGCATACTAGGATATTTTAATGTTTCTCTGGAATTTATCTATAAACATCAGAATAAATTCAAGAATTTCATTATTTAAAAAATTGCCAAAAAGATTGTTAGAACTTTAAAGTAATGTAAGTAATAAATTAGAATAGAAAATTAAATCTTCACTTTCAAGCCGTTTTTAAAATCTGTTTCTTCAAAACAATGTTGTTTTTTCTACTATAAGTAAACTATGGTAGAGGCCCTATGAGTCAGTAGTGTATATGTTAATCTATCAGTTTTAATAAGTTATAAGAGCCGCATGTCATTATGGGCATCTCATCTCACACGGTTCATTTAAGATCATATCTCCCGTGACATGTTTTGTCTGTGAATAGCATGCCGATGATGCGTGTTTAGTCTTTTTTTCTCTCTTTCTTTTGCTTAAATAATGTTATTGTTGTCTGTAATATAATAACGAATATGGAATCCACAATGTCTTTATCTATTTGACCAAATAACTAATAGTGATTAGGCAATAAGAGAAGACTATTTAGACCTATAATTGTCTTCGTCCATAAACCAAAGTCAATTAAGAAAAGGCAGGCTAAAGTTGTACAGTTTTTTTAATCCACCAAAACCCTTTGTTCTCTACCTTTTGACATGTAGGGACACAAGTTGTTTTATTTAGGGAGATTGGAGGACTTACCAAGATTAGTGTGTTCATATTACACACCCAACTATATATAATTAGTTTAAGTTAATTATGCATGTTTGGCCTTCATTAGTTAATGTCAAGTGCTAATCTTGTGAGTAATTATATAATATATTACTCCCGTCACTATAACCAACTTTTAGGCTGATCTTGACCATTGAAAGTACCCTGAAAAGATCTTGACCTTAAAAGTCGACAGTTATAAAAAAAAAAAGCAGTTTTTTTTTTTCCTGCAGTTAATAGCAGTTCTTTTAGCTGCTTTCAGTTATATTAAAACTGCAAGATAATGGGGTTAGTTTTTCTTAATTTTCCAGCAGTATACATACAGCCTTCTAGAACATACCCACGTTGCATGTTCCACTGCAGTTAACAGTGGTTTTTCAGCACGCTTATATTAACAGGTTGTAAACGTGGTTGCAGTTATCCCTCTAACTGCAACCTGTCATCTATTAAAGCAGTCTTTACCTGCTGGGCTGTTGGTTCATTTTTTTGTACCTGGATATGTAAAAGCTATCAACCGCAAGTTGTCATCATTAAAGCAGCCTAACCTGCTGTGTTGCTCTTGCATTTTTTGTTCCTGGATCAATGGCAGACGAGGTTCAATGGAACATTCTTCACAACTTCATCTCACGTCCATAGTCTGCGGTAACAAGCATAATTATCATGAAATAATTTTACTTTGTACAAATCCTGCTATAATATGTTGTTTTATTTTGGTTTACAAATCAATATTAAATCATTATAGTGTATATTGTTAATGGCATTTTTCTACCCATTTGAATTGTTTACAGGTGAAAAGCAAAATAACCAAAGAAATTACAACAATAGCAGCTGCAGTGAAGTTTCTGCAATTGCTAGATAATTATGATTATCATGGCTGACCCAGATTCTTATAGATTTCTATTTATGAGGTTGTTATTGGATGCTTTTCTCCCTTTTTTAAGGTTGGTATTGAATGGCCGTTCCAACAGGGCTGCAGCCTGAAGGAATATTGATTGTTCTGTTTAAGCTATATAGGGAGGTACATAAAAGGGGTGGGTATCAAAAGGTTTCAAGAAACAACTTATGGTCTGATATTTTACAGGCCATGGCATGTAATTTCAGCGTTCCGTCAATGTCCGGATTATATACCATCGTTACCTTGGTATGATAGTGGGTACTACGATGCAAACAAGTGTCGATGCTCCAAAGCCGCCATACTTCCTCACCCAGTGAAGATCAGTCCCATTGATACAACAAAAGAAAAAGAAGCAGCCAGGCAAAAAGAAGACTTTTAGTGAGTCGCCCAGGAAAGAGGAAGTGTAATATTTTTGCCGATAAGTGTTTGTTTTTCTTGATGTTTAGTTTCTTAGCACTTCAGTTCCATATTGTTAGATCATAGTTTTTATGTATCACATTTGTAGCTTTTTAAATATAAGTTTGTGTTATTTGTTTTGATACTATTAACTAAAATAGAGCAACCTAAAAAGCTTAAAAAACTTGGAATAAAATAGGAATAGTTGGGATCCCGAGGCCCAGAAAGCCCATTTTCGAGCACTGAGAATGGGCGTAACTGGGCCAACCCTAAATAGTTAGGATTGGACCTAGACTTTGCGCATCTCTAACTACTCAGAAAACTATTCGAGCAACCGCTATACATAAACACATATATTTATATAATTATGCACTTAAATCAAAAGACTTACTTCTGGAGATAGGCTATGTGTGCCATGCTTGTCTTTCCCAATCCTAGTACTAATTCTGTATAGCTGTTGTATACTAAGCATCTGCATGCTATCAATTGTTATACCAACAGTTGAATATGTATAGTTTATATAGTTATTATCTACGAATCTTGGATATTCAAACTTACAGGACATAAATCATGGCTTATTTCAATCAGCTTTAGCTTTGGTTTTTGATGGGCACCCTAACACCAAGATATGGAACCTGGATTCGTAATACGAGGATGGTCAAAAGTAGCAGATGTTTTCACTCTTTATTTGCCTCTATGTTTCCCAAGTTTAGTTACTAGAAATAAGATAATAACATTTTTAAATACTAAAAGGATGTTTAAATAATTAACGATTAAAACACCTACCAGGAAGACAACAGCTTGTCTAATGTTCTTGAGCTCATCCAAGCTATCCTGCATACTGAGATTTGACTTCTTGGAGTCAATAGAAAGAATAAAAAGATGGAATACATTAGAGGTGGCAGGTAGGTAACGGTGTCAAACAGTAGTTTTATTTTTTCATTTTGTCGTCCAATTTTATTATAAAATTAGTTTGTTAAATATGAGTACAAAAGCCATATGAACAGGATACTACTCTAAAACTTCGAATAAAAAAGATTTAAGAGGTTGTATCATGTATGCATTAAGTATACTTTGGCCAACTTTTGCCCCATTCCTTCTAAGAAATAACTATTCTTTACATATTAGTAAAATTGCCCCTCTAAAATAAATAGATAAACATACATTTGCCCACGGATAACAAAAAGGTTACCTCCTCGGTTGCCTTGTAGCACCATCGTTCCAATATAGCCAACCCTGACCCGACATATTTCTCCGTTACTGTAAGAGCACACTCTCGTCTCAGTATAAGGCTGAAATATTAAAAATATTAAAAACCAAAATTATATATATATATATATAAACACGCTTCGATTCGGTAAATAAGCAGCAAAAGGCAGCTTTGCTATCATATTGTCATGAAACCTGTTGAATAATTGGGGACTTGATGAAAGCGAAAATCTGTGTGAAACTTGGCGGATCAAAAATGACGGAACCTACAAAGATGTGATATTTAGTGCGAATTAGCAGAGTTTTTAGCACATGAATT
>JABSNV010001065.1:32500-75154 GCA_024085815.1 Flaveria linearis | reverse complement strand
AATACTACTACTTAGCTAGCGGTAAGTGGGTTATCGAACACAGGGAGTTTGTGGAATATGTGTTAGCTCATCAAATTGCAAATACTAAATTTAACTAAAATGACAAGAAAGTAAAATTCAATAGTCTGTTGATTTGTTGAATTGGCTAAAAATCAGAAAACAAAGTAATTGGTTTGTAAAAATCAATAATGAGAGATATGTTTCCCTTGGTATCCGGATTTTAACAATGATGATATTGGTGTTAATTGGGAAGAACCACATAGACATGATTCATGAGTGTGTGCTTATGTGTGATCAAAGAGGACTAAGTACTTGTATTAGCAAGGTTATCTCTCGATAATCAGTATCACTATTGAATTCCCCACTCTTCCACTAAATCAAGATGTGCCTATGGCATCAAGAACATATGGTTAAGTAAGCAATCCCGAATGACCTTACATATGCATACATATATCACTTACTAGTTCACGTTTTTTTGGTGCTAGACACCAGAAACCGTGAGTTAGTGGGCTGTTTTGGTACCCCCTTTTGATTTCTTAAAGATGTTACTTATGCATGTAATTATCTTTAAAAATCTAGATTATAAGATGTTTGTTTGTTTGACAAAACCCATATGTTCTTGGTTAATGTTGGCCAAGAAAATGGGTTAGAAGGGGCTGCCAAAAACTGTGATCTATGATGTGTTTGATATGTTGTTGTTGATTATGCATAACAAAGCCTAGACCATTTGGATTGAATGATTGGTTGTCATGTTATATTCATTTGGGCATGTAATAATTTATCTTTGGTTTCAAGTTTTGTTTGTAATCTATTCATTCATATGGTTTGTAATAAATAGATTAGGGTTTTTTCTTTACTAGAAAAATGTATTAGGATACATATTTTGTAAAGGATGCTCAGATCAAGACTTGGAGAAAAGATAAGGCAAAGAGGATGCTTGAAGATGTGGTTTCAAGTGGGAGTCCCCTTGGTCTACCATGTGTCATGATTCTTACCCTTAGGACATGACCATTTGACACACTTGTTTTGGCTAAACAAGTGTGATCAACTTAGTATGCTTGTTTATGCATATATGACTTGTTTTGTTATGTTTGGTTGAATGCATATGAAGAGTTTGTTTTGAATATTTGGATGTGATTACAAACCGTCAACTAAAACAAACAATAAACAAGTAATTGGTTCTCAAATCATTAAGCATAAATAGAATGGTTCTATAAAAGGAGTTAATGGTTTGCAAAATAAAATGGGTTTTGTTTAAAAGAACTAATAGGGTACCATATGGTTGAATGCATACAATCATATGGTACATAGACTTTTCTAAACAAGAATTGTGAATTTGTAATCCCTTTTGAAAACAATTAAACACCATCCTTTTACACAACACTTAGGTTACTTGCAAACTCTTAGTGGGATAAAGGTCACCTAACCACTTTGAGGGAACTTGTAACTTGAGGTGAGAATACCATGTTTGTGGGATAAAGGTCACCTAACCACCTATGTAGTAAACACACTGTGCGTGTAAGTAGGATGACTTGATTTGTAAAATATATTGAATGGATCACCTAAATATGTTTACAAAAGGTGTTGATGGGATAAACATGCCGTTATAACATGAGATGTTCAAACGATCCCATACCACTAGAAGTTGTAATAGGTTGCAATTGTCATTTTATGACTACCTTGTTTATTTAAATAATGGGATAAAGGTCACCTAACCAATATTAAATATAACGTTGGATTCTAAAAATTTTATTTATTAATAGTCTATGAGACATAAAGGGTATTGATAAATGAATATAATTATATCAACGATTACTAATGAACTTTGTAAAATCTTGTAGATGGCAGACAACAACAACGCTAATAACGATGTACCAAACCAAACAACCAATCCCTAAGGGCGATCCTTCAAAGGGATCGTCTAACACCTACCAATTTCATGGATTGGTACCGCGCACTTGAGAATCGTTCTCAAGCAAGAAAAGAGGGCCTACATCCTTGATGACCCCATCCCCGATGAACCTGACGAGGAAGATGTTGAAGCGTATAATGATTGGGTTAGATTGTGGAAGACTCCGTCCAGTCTCTTGCCTATGTTAGCAAGTATGACACCCGAACTCAAAAGGAGTATGAGCTCCATGGAGCTTATGACATGATCACTCAGTTGCGGGAAACATTCCAGCAACAAGCTAGAGTGGAGCGCTACGAAACGGTTCAGTGCTTAATGCATGTCGGATGGAGGAATCCCAATCAGTTTCATCTTATGTTCTTAAGATGAAAAGCCACATCGACCGCCTTTAAAGGCTAAACTGTCCCGTCTCAAAAGAGTTGGCCACGGATTTGATTCTTAATGGCCTAACTAAAAGGTTTTGAGGCATTCGTCATGAACTACAACATGAACGGATAGGACAAGAGCATAAATGAACTTCATTCTATGCTCAATCAGCTGAGGCGGGAATGGGTAAAAGGTTTTTACCCGTTCTCACCATAAATGAAGGTGGAAGAAGAGAAGGTCTCTACCCCCTCCTAAGGCAACTGTTGCCAAAGGAAAGGGGCATGTTGGGGAAAAGGGAAGATGGCTGTTAGGGCGCAACCTCCGAAGCCCAAGGAGAAGAAGCAAAAGGTTGCTGTGAACGACCCATGCTTCAAATGTGGTGAGATAGGGCATTGGATGAGAAATTGTCCAGTCTATCTCAAAGAGTTGAGAGAAAAGAGGGATGCGGGGCAAACCTCAGGTATAATTTACATGATACATGTTGAGCTGAATGTTATTTCTTCTAACACATGGGTATTAGATACCGGATGTGGAACTCACATTTGTAATTTGTTGCAGGGTTCAGAAGAAATGAGCATTCAAAAAAGGGAAATAAGTCTCTTCATGGGCAATGGTGCAAAGGTTCACGTGGAAGAAGCCAAGGAGACTACATTTGAAGCTTCTAAGTGGTTTGGAAGTTATTTTACAAATATGTATTATGCTCCTAGCTTGACTAGGAACATAATTTCTGTTTCCCGTTTAAGACAATATGATTATGATTTCAAGTTGTTGACAATGATATTCATGTTTCTTTAAATCATGTATTTTATTTTAAGGCTATACCTTGTAATGGTATTATGAATTGGTTCATGAAAACGCAACATATGATAGCTCTATATACTAAGCAACCACCAAAAGACTCAAATTAGATTTGAGTGATACCTACCTTTGGCATTGCCGTCTTGGTCATATAAACAAGAAACATATACAAACGCTTCAAAAGAATGGTCTTTTAAAAACAAATGAATGTGATTCATTTGATGTATGTGAATCTTGTTTACAAGGAAAATGACTAAGGCACCCCTTTAGTGGAACTAACGAAAGGGCGAAAGATTTATTAGATATCATACATTCGGATGTATGTGGTCCTTTTAAGCCAATGACTAGGAATGGTGAAAGATACTTCATTACCTTTACCGACGATTATAGTCGCTATGGTATGTGTGTACTTATTAAGGCACAAGATGAAGCTTTTGTAATGTTCAAAATCTTCAAGAATGAAGTAGAAAATCAACTCAACAAATCAATTAAAGTTCTCCGTACCGATAGAGGCGGTGAATACCTAAATGATGTTTTTCAAGATCATCTTAGGAGTTGTGGGATTGTCTCACAACTCACTCCACCTGGAACACCACAACATAATGTGTGTCTGAGAGGAGGAATCGAACCCTATTGGATATGGTTCGATCTATGATGGCTAGAAGCACATTGCCTCTATCATTTTGGGGTTTCGCTTTGCTCTTCGCGGCTCGTATTCTGAATATGGCCCCAACCAAAAAGTGGAAAAGACACCTTTTGAGATATGGCATGGAAGAGTTCCATCCCTATCATACTTAAGGGTCTGGGGTTGTGAGCTTATGTTAAGACTCCCACCCAAACAAATTAGATGTCCGATCCACCAAGTGTATCTTTGTTGGATATCTAGAGATTCTATGGGATATTATTTCTATGATCACTGGAACAAAAGGTGTTTGTTGCCAGAAAGGGCGAGTTCTTAGAACAAAGTTCCTTATGGAAGGAACTAGCAGTAGAACAGTGGATCTTGAGGAGATCAAGATTCACAGCCCGATGCACGTTTGGTTGAAACTAGCACTCAACATGAGGATGTTGAGAGTGATCAAGCAGTTGATCAATACACCACAAACGTTCGCAGAAGTGGTAGAACTAGTAATCCACCTGAAAGATACGGATTTTTCATGGATGGATGCTACGTGATAGATTCAGATGAACCAACCACATATCATGATGCAGTGTCCAATTTGGATTGTGACAAATGGCTTGAGGCCATGAACGTTGAGATGCAATCCATGTATGACAATCAAGTTTGGGAACTTGTTGTACCACCACCGCTTATTTCAAAGTAGTTGGAAGTAAGTGGGTTTTCAAGAAGAAACCGATATGCATGGAAACTTGGATACTTACAAAGCTAGACTTATAGCAAAGGGTTTCACTCAACTCAAGGGTTGATTATGATGAAACCTTCTCACCTGTTGCAATGCTAAAGTCTATAAGGATATTGTTTGCCATAGCTGCTCATTATGACTATGAGATTTGGCAAATGGATGTCAAAACCGCTTTCCTAAATGGATATCTTGAGGAAGATGTCTATATGGTTCAGCCTGAAGGTTTTGTTGATCCAAACATCCTGATAAAGTATGCAAGTTAAAGAGATCAATCTATGGATTGAAACAAGCATCGAGAAGCTGGAATCACCATTTTGATGAGGAGATAAAGAAATTTGGCTTCATCAAAAATGCTGATGAGGCTTGTGTGTACAAGAAGGCTAGTGGGAGCATAATAACCTTCCTAGTATTGTATGTTGATGACATACTACTATTTGGAAATGACATCCCAACCTTGGAAGGTGTAAAAACCTGGGTTGGAAGTTGTTTTTCCATCAAGGATCTTGGTGAAGCTGCCTATATTCTAGGAATAAAGATTTATAGGGATAGATCAAGGCGGTGATTGGTTTGAATCAAAGTGCATACATTGATAAAATCTTGAAAGGTTCAAGATGGAAAACTCTAAGAAAGGTAGTGTACCTATTCAAAGAGGGACAATATTGAGCACGACTCAATGTCCAAGCTCAAAGGAGGAGCAAAATAGAATGAAGGCAATCCCATATGCATCTGCTATAGGATCCATCATGTATGCAATGATATGCACTAGACCGGACGTGTCATGCGCTTTAAGCATGACAAGTAGATACCAGCAAAATCCTAGTGATAGTCATTGGATGGCTGTCAAGAACATTCTGAAGTACCTAAGGAGGACTAAGGATATGTTCTTGATCTACGGGTCTGGTGAAGAGGATCTCGTTGTAAAAGGTTACACGGACGCGAGTTTCCAAACGATCGAGATGATTCACGATCTCAATCGGGGTACATCTTTATTCTGAATGGCGGAGCTGTTTCTTGGAAAAGCTCAAAGCAAGAAGTCGTAGCGTTGTCCACTACAGAGTCAGAATACGTCGCCGCTTCAATGGCAGCACAGGAAGCTGCATGGCTGAAGAAATTCATAGCCGATCTAGGGTAGTCCCTTCCATTCAGGATCCCCTAGAGATCTTTTGTGACAACGAGGGTGCGATTGCTCAAATCAAGGAACCTCGTGCTCATAAAAGACTCGGCATATTGAACGGAGATTCAACTACATAAGGGATGAAGTTGAAAAAGGAAAGATATGTATTCGCAAAGTCCACACTGATAAAAACATTGCGGATCCACTCACAAAGCTCCTTGAAAGGGCAAAGCATGAAGGCCATGCTTGTGCCATGGGACTTAGATATTCAAGTGACTGGGTTTGATGTTGTATTTTGTATTTAGATATTGGAACATATGTTATTTGACTTAGTTATATGGTTATAATTTCATTTGTTCTTCTATTTTAGCATGTTTAAATCCGTGAATAAATAAGTTATTCTAAACGTCCGTAGTCGATCATACTTGTGGCAACAATTATGAATGTAAGACTATAATGAAATTGGATTGGTTGATATTCATAAGGTATGAATATAGAGCAAGAGGTTGCTACCAAGGTTCATTGATATCTATGGGATATAGATATTGGACTGACCCGCACTCAATTATTTCTGCATGGAATCTTTATGATTAGTCATAAGAAATATTGAGTAAAGGCGAATATCATTATATCCTCAGACCTGAGATACATATTGGGTCTTGATATTCACCAAGTATTGTACTTTGACTTAGTACTATTGCTGTTCTGAAATATTGGCAGTACATAAGGCTGAATTCAGGTATGATATGAGGTGATTGTGAGAGACATATGTGGTCAAGATGGAATTTGTTCCTCTTATTCGTTGAGAGTTAGATGTCTAAGGCCTATTAAAGTTAAATCATCGGAGAATGACAATTCTGTGTCTCCTGGATTTAACATGACATCTGAACAAAAGGATAGATGATTAATTCACCTAAATCATATTCAAGTAAGGTACTTGAAATGGATGATGTTATTGAATGGCACTTAGTCATATACATTAGGGGTAGCAAACCGTTGCTAGGCGTTATTTGCTGCTTGCATCAATCTTCTATGAATCTTGTGCAAGTGGGAGATTGAAAGAATTGATCTGCCCAAGATACATATTAAATTGATGTGGCTAGTGTAATGATATCCAAGTCGGGTCATACCCAATAACAAGCTAAACAAACACCAATGGATAATTTATTCGTTGATAAGATCATACAAATAAATTATGACACCAACTTAGAAAATGGGTTTTCTAATTCATTGCTTTTGTAAATGAACAAGATTATACATATAGATAATTTGTTCATAAGATAGTATTTGTTACATTGCTTAAATAAGTTAAACAATGACATATAATAGTGTGTAAAATCTATAAAATAAAATGGTTTAATTTTATAAAATTCAAATTGCAAGAGTGTTATTTTATAAAGTTTATAAAATATATTGGAGGGAAGACAAAAGGGGCCAAAGATTCGGCCGCCCCATGATGTCTTGGGAACTTCTTTGTGTTGTTTTTAATGCATGCAATAACTCCACTAAACACACTTGCATTTGAACATTCTCATAGACACAAAACACAATATTCGGCCGCCCCATGATGTCTTGGGAACTTCTTTGTATTGTTTTTAATGCATGCAATAACTCCACTAAACACACTTGCATTTGAATTTTATAAAATTAAACCATTTTAATTTTATAGATTTTACACATTATTATATGTCATTGTTTAACTTATTTAAGCAATGTAACAAATAATATCTTATGAACAAATTATCTATATGTATAATCTTGTTCATTTACAAAAGCAATGAATTAGAAAACCCATTTTCTAAGTTGGTGTCATAATTTATTTGTATGATCTTATCAACGAATAAATTATCCATTGGTGTTTGTTTAGCTTGTTATTGGGTATGACCCGACTTGGATCATATTACACTAGCCACATCAATTTAATATGTATCTTGGGCAGCTTTTAATAATAAATTATCAATTTAATATACATATTTTTGTATATTAAATAATGTTTGAATTCACATCAATTTAAACATTATTAGTAAATTTATGATATAATAAATATAATAAATATAATATTTAGCTTTTAATCAATTTATATAATAAATGTATATTATACCTTTGTAGTTAATATAATAATGTATATAAATTAATTTAATCAATTTATTATTGACAAATAATAATTAACAATGTTTATTAATGTTGTTAATTGACAAATAAAAAAACGTGAACTAGTAAGTGTAATATATGTATGCATATGTATAAGTGGCTCTTGATGCCATTGAAGGCTGCTGAAAACAACCAAAAACAACATATATATCATGTTTTAATAATATATTATATAAATTTTATATATGTATATGCGTAATATATGTATGCATATATTATATAAGTGTAATATATGTAATATATGTATGCATATGTATAAGTGGCTCTTGATGCCATTGAAGGCTGCTGAAAACAACCAAAAACAACATATATATCATGTTTTAATAATATATTATATTATATAAATTTTAATAATATAAGAGTTCATTTCATGGCAACAGCAAACCCAAGAACATAAGGATCTTAATATGTGTTTGAACTAGCTATCTAAAGATGAAAACAACCAAAAACAACATCAACAAACTACCTTCCAAAGGCTGCTGAAAAGTGAATGAAAACCCTTTCATAAGAGCTGCCAAAACGTGATACCATTATTGGGTTTGTTAGAACATAAAATCATAGTTTAACCTCTTAAACTTTCTGAAAAAACGTAGCGGAAGTATAGCATTATAACCATGTTTATAAGCTGAAAAATTGTTCATCAAGTGACCATTCAAGTGTATAAAATAAACCCAAAGAACAAAGGATCATTTATGTGAATTAACAAGCTATGAACATATATAAAACTACATAAAATCACAACTACATAGAGCTGTGATTACTACCTTTTTACAGCAGCAAAACTCGACAGAAATGATGTTGTATGATGCTGAAAATGGCCAAGACTTCAAGGGTAGAAGTCCTCAAGCTTGTATACCCCAAGCCTCATTGCAAACACCTTCTTGTTAGAAGATTCTACACCAAGAACAACTCAAAACTCAGCTTGAAACTTGCCGAAAACCCTCTTTTTCAGCATGTTAAAACCGTAGGGTGAAAGAGAGAGAGAGCTGAGTTTTGTTTCTTGTTAGTTGCATGTATGGATGAGATTCATGATCATGGAATGCAAGAACCTTTCTTGTTATTAGAGCACTCCAAGAACAACACAATAACACTTCAAGAACATGAAAACCCTGCTCAAAAACTTCCTGGACAGCTGCTCAAAACCGTAGCTGTTCTAGAGATAGAGAGAGCTTCTTGGTTGTTGTTTGAATGTGTGTTCTCTTGATCATGAGAGCTGAATGTGAGAGTCTTTATTCTAGTTACTAGTGGTAGACAAGAGTGCATGGAGTGTTCTTATCAATGGAACAATGCATGTCAGTGTCCAAGAGAATCTCTTCTAGTGGAGCATATGTGTGCTTGGTCTTACCAAGAGAATAAAACATTCAACCACATGCACAAACCACATGCACAAGCATGCTATGGAAGTGGACGGTTTCAAGGGCTAAAAAGAAGGATTTTTATTCTCTTTTATTAGTATTTGATATTTATAAAATAGGTGGTTGTATTTTATAAATGTTAAATACTAACACACACATATATTGTCTAGTCTTATAACTAGTTTATACAATTAACCATTTAATTGTATAAGTAGTATACTCTCATTATTATTTGGTGTATATAACTAATTTAAATAACACTTCAAATAATATTATTGAACAAAATATCCTAATAAATTGTTCCATCTCATATGCAACTTATTTAGAAAATCCATTATCTAAATTGGTGTAAATATTTAAATGCATGATCATATCATCAATTAAATATTAATTGGTGTTTGCTAAGCTTGTTATTGGGTATAACCCGACTTGGATCATAACGTACTAACCACATCAATATTCTAAGTGCCCAAATTATTGGGTTTGTTAGAACATAAAATCATAGTTTAACCTCTTAAACTTTCTGAAAAAACGCAGCGGAAGTATAGCATTATAACCATGTTTATAAGCTGAAAAATATGTTCATCAAGTGACCATTCAAGTGTATAAAAAAACCCAAAGAACAAAGGATCATTTATGTGAATTAACAAGCTATGAACATATATAAAACTACATAAAATACAACTACATAGAGCTGTGATTACTACCTTTTTACAGCAGCAAAACTCGACAGAAATGATGTTGTATGATGCTAAAAATGGCCAAGACTTCAAGGGTAGAAGTCCTCAAGCTTGTATACCCCAAGCCTCATTGCAAACACCTTCTTGTTAGGAAGATTCTACACCAAGAACAACTCAAAACTCAGCTTGAAACTTGCTGAAAACCCTCTTTTTCAGCATGTTAAACCGTAGGGTGAAAGAGAGAGAGAGCTGAGTTTGTTTCTTGTTAGTTGCATGTATGGATGAGATTCATGATCATGGAATGCAAGAACCTTTCTTGTTATTAGAGCACTCCAAGAACAACACAAGAACACTTCAAGAACATGAAAACCCTGCTCAAAAACTTCCTGGACAGCTGCTCAAACCGTAGATGTTCTAGAGATAGAGAGAGCTTCTTGGTTGTTGTTTGAATGTGTGTTCTCTTGATCATGAGAGCTGAATGTAAGAGTCTTTATTCTAGTTACTAGTGGTAGACAAGAGTGCATGGAGTGTTCTTATCATGGAACAATGCATGTGAGTGTCCAAGAGAATCTCTTCTAGTGGAGCATATGTGTGCTTGGTCTTACCAAGAGAATAAAACATTCAACCACATGCACAAACCACATGCACAAGCATGCTATGGAAGTGGACGGTTTCAAGGGCTAAAAAAGAAGGATTTTTATTCTCTTTTATTAGTATTTGATATTTATAAAATAGGTGGTTGTATTTTATAAATGTTAAATACTAACACACACATATTTGTCTAATCTTATAACTAGTTTATACAATTAACCATTTAATTGTATAAGTAGTATACTCTCATTATTATTTGGTGTTATATAACTAATTTAAATAACACTTCAAATAATATTATTGAATAAAATATCCTAATAAATTGTTCCATCTCATATGCAACTTATTTAGAAAATCCATTATCTAAATTGGTGTAAATATTTAAATGCATGATTATATCATCAATTAAATATTAATTGGTGGTTTGCAAAGCTTGTTATTGGGTATAACCCGACTTGGATGATAACGTACTAACCACATCAATATTCTAAGTGTCTTGGGCACATAGAATCCTACAATCTCCCACTTGCCCAAGATTCATAGAAGATTGATGCAAGCAGTAAATGACGCCTAACAACGGTTTACTAACCTTAATACGCATGACTTATGGCCATTCAATAACATCATCCCATTCAAGTACCCTACTTGAAATGATTTAGGTGAATCAATCATCTATCCTTTTGTTACAGATGTCATGTTAAATCCAAGAACACAGAATGATCATTTCTTGTTGATTTAACTTAATCAGGCCTTAGACATCTAACTCTCAACGAATAAGAGGAACAAATTCCATCTTGACTACATACGTTTCTCACAAACACCTCATGTTATACCTGAACATACCCTTACGTACTATCCACTATTTCAGGACAGTGAAGAATTAGCTCAAGGTATAATACTTAGTGAATATCAAAACCCAATATGTATCTCAGGTCGGAGGATACCAAATGATATTCGCCTTTACTCAAATTTACTTATGATCAATCGATAAGATTCCATGTAGTAAAATTGAGATGCGGGTTCGTCCAATATTTGTATCCCACAAATATCTATGAACCTTGGTAGCAACCCATTGCTCTATATTCATCCTTATGAATATCAACCAATCCAAGTTCATAATAGTCTTACCCTCACACTTGTTCCCACAAGTATGATCACTACGGACATTTAGAGTAAATAATTTACTCATGGATTAAACATGCTAAATTGGAACATTAATTGAAACATTATAACCAAATAATTTTACTCAAATATAAAGAGTTCCACATATTCAAATACAAAATTTGATCAAGTCCAATCACTAGAATATCGAAGTCCTAAGGCATAGGTATGACTTTCATGCTTTGCTCTTTCGAGGAGCTTCGTGAGTGGATCCGCAATATTTTTGATCAAAGTGAACTTTGCGAATACATATCTTTCCCTTTTCAACTTCATCCCTTATGTAGTTGAATCTCAGCTCATTGTGCCTAATCTTTTGATGTGCATGGGGTTCCTTGATTTGAGCAATCATAACCTCGTTATCACAAAAGATTTCTAAGGGGTCTTGAATGGTAGAGACCACCCTTAGATCGGTGATAAACCTTTTATTCATGCAGCTTCCAAAGCTGCTAATGAGGCGGCTATGTATTCCTATTTTGTAGTGGATAATGCTACCCTATTCATAATGGAGACATACCCGATTGTCATCGAGTCAGTTTGGAAACTCGCATCCGTGTAACCCTTTACAACGAGTTCCTCTTCACCAGATCCATATATTAAGAACATATCCTTAGTGTTTCTAAGGTATTTCAAAATACTCTTAACAGCCATCCAATGGCTATTACCTGGATTCTGCTGATATCTTCTTGTCATGCTTAACGCGCATGACACGTCCAGTCTTAGTGCATATCATCGCATATATGATGAATCCTATATCAGACGCATATGGGATGTCCTTCATAAAATCTTGCTCATCCTTTGAGCTTGGACATTGAGATGCACTCAATATTGTCCCTCTTTGAATAGGTACCGTACCTTTCTTAGAGTTTTCATCTTAACCTTTTCAAGATTTGACCAATATATGCACTTTAGTTTAGACCTATCAACCGCCTCGATCTATCCCTATAGATCTTTATTCCCAAAATATAGGCGGTTTCACCGAGATCTTTTATGGAAAACAATTTCCAAGCCAGGTTTTAACACCTTCCATGGTTGGAATGTGTTTTCCATATAGTATTATGTCATCAACATACAATACTAGGAATGTGATTACACTCCCACTAGCCTTTTTATACACACAAGCCTTGTCAGTATCCAAGTTTCCATGCATATTTGTTTTCTTCTCGAAAACCCACTTGCATCCAACCGGTTTGGAGTTAAGTGGAGGGTCAACCAATTCCTAAACTTGGTTGTCATACATGGATTGCATCTCTACATTCATGGCTTTCAGCCATTTGTCACAATCCAAATTGGACATATCATCATGGTATGTAGTTGGCTCATCGGAGTCAACGTCATAGCATCCATCCATGAAAAATCCATATATTTCAGGTGAAATGCTAACTCTACCAGATCTATGAATGTTTTGTGTGTATTGATCAACCTCTTGATCATCATCAACAACCTCTTGTTGACAGCTAGTGTCAACCAAATGTGTATCGGCTTGTGGATCTTGATCTTCATCAAATTCCATTGTTCTATGCGTCACTCCTTCCATAAGGAACTTGGCTTCCAAGAACTTTGCCCTTCGAGCAATAAGTTCCTTTTACTCTGTTGGATCAAAGAAGTAATATCCTATACAGTCTTTGGGATATCCAACAAATATACACGTAGTGGATCGACTTTCAATTTGTTTTGGGTGTTAAGCTTAACATAAGCTTCACTACCCAATACCTTTTAAATATGATAGTGATGGAACTCTTTCCATGCCATATTTCAAAAGGGTGTCGAATCCACTTTCTTGGTTTGGGCCATATTCAAAATACGAGCCGTGGAGATTAGTGCGAAAACCCAAGATGATAAAGGTGGTAAGCTCATAGCCTTAATGAATTGAACCATATCCAAATAGGGTTCAGTTTCTCCTTTATCAGAATGAAGAACTTAGATAGTTATGTAGAGTTGATTTTCTACTTCATTATTGAAGATTTTGAACATTTCAAAAGCTTCATTCTTATGTGTCATCAAGTGCACACACAATAATAGCGACTGTAATCGTCGGTAATAGTAATGAAGTATCTTTTCACCAATCTTTGTCATTGTCTTAAAAGGACCATATACATCCAAATGTATCATTCCTAATAAGTCTTTTGGTTCACACTTAACAAATGAACATTTTCATTTGTTTCAAAAGACCATTCTTTTGAAGTGATTGAATCCAATTCTCGTTTATGTGACCAAGATGAAAATGTCAAAGATAATAATAACTTAAACCGATTTTAAGTTTCTTGGTGCTTAATGTGTATAATGAGTTATTATAGGACGAATTATCATGAACTAATTCATGAATATCATTAAAAGGCATATCCTTAAAATGAAATACATTATCCATAAAACTTAATACCATTATATACAAACTTTAAATCATGACCATATTGTTTTAATAGGAAACATTAATTATGTTCCTAGTCAAACTAGGTGCATACAAAAGGTTTTGAGAACAACTTCCAAACCATTTGTAAGTCTCAAAATAGAAGTTCCCTCTTTGAAGCGCTCATTTCTTTTGAACCCCTTTGCAACAATTGCAAGTATGAGTCTCACATCCGGTATCCAATACCCATGTGTTTGAAGAAATGACATTTAATACAATGTGAATCATGAAAATTGTATTCGAGGTTTTCCTAGCATCCCTCTTATTTTTTTTCAACTCCTTGAGATAGGAGGAACAATTCCCTTTTATTGTCCTATCTCTCCATGCTCAAAGTATGGATCGTTCTCCTATACTTTAGGCTTCATAAGCTTAGGTTGTTGAGGTTTCGCTTTAGCCTTTGCTTTGATGTATTCTTTTCTTTTGGCAATAATTGCCTTAGGATCAAGATTGGCCATTTCTTATAGTCTCCCTCATTGATCGAGAGAATAGGTAGAACCTCTCTATCCATCCCTGCCTCGGTTGCTTTGAGCATTGCGTTTTTCACCGATGCTCTTGTCCCACCCGTTCATATTACAGTTTATTATGAATGTCTCAAACCTTTAGTTGGGCAATCAAGGATCAAATCCTTGGTCAACTACTTTGAGACAGGACATTTAAGCATCTTGAGGCTATCAATGTGGCTTTTCATCTTAAGAATATATAAGATGATATCGATTGGGTTTCTTCCATGTGACATGCATAAAGTGCTTGAACCGTTTCGAAGCAATCTTACTAATGTTTGTTGAAGGAACATTTCCTTCAACTAGATTATCATGTCATATGTCCTTATGATGTTCCAAACCCTTTTGGAGTTCGGGAATCATATTCCTAACATGAGGTAGGAACTTGCACAGAATCCTTAATGTGCTTTAAGCCAATCGTCAAATGGCCTTAACATCAACAACGTTGGTTGGTGAGACATGGGATCATCAAGGACATAGGGCTTTACTCATTTTGGTAATGATTCTCGATGATAGGGTATGGACGGTCGGGGTGGTAGCATTATTGTTTGCGGCCATTCTACAAGATTTACAAAGTTCTATATTAGTATTTCTTAAAATTTTATTTTAATTATTAATACCCTTTTGTGTCTCATAGACAATTAATAATTAAAATCTAGAATCTAACGTTACATTAAAATAATGATTAGGTGACCTTTATCCTATTATTTAATTTAACAAGGTAGTCAATATTTGACAATTGCAACCTTTTGCAACTTCTAGCCTTTATGAGATCGGTTAAACATCTTATGTTTGGTTGGCATGTTTAATCCCATCAACACCATTGTACGCCATGCTTTGGTGACCCTATGCACATGGTTTCCAATTCAAGTCGTCCTACTTACACACACGTGTGAGTTTTCACATACAAGCGGTTAGGTGACCTTTATCCCACAAGTATGTTAGACTCACCTCAAACACACAAGTTCCCTATAAGTGGTTAGGTGACCTTTATCCCACAAATAGTTCTCAAGTGATTCGAGTGTCGTGTAAAAGGATGGTGTTAAACTTGTTTCAAAAGGGATTTTTTTTGGTTTTCATTAATTCTAGTTTTGAAAACTCTATATACCTTGTATTGCATGCTTTCAAATGCAAGGTATCCTATGGTTTATTTTAATAAAACCTCTTTTATTAAATCATTAATCCTTTTAATAACCTTTTATTAACCACTTAATGATTATAAACCTTAAATTTTCAGCTTGTTAAGTTTGCTAATGAGTTTGTTATGCATATCTAAATATCAAACTACCATCATACAACAAACCAAACAAGCATAATATAAACAACCACAATGTGCATAACCATAGCTACTATTGTGACCACACTTGTTTGCCATCACAAGTGTGGTCATTTGGTCTTTCCTAAGGGTTGAATACAACACAAAATAGAGGTCTTCATTTACTCCCACTTGAACTTGCATCCATATGCTTCAAGTCCTTCTTTTGTGTCTTCTTCTTGTGCTTCCTTTCTGAGCATCTTCTTTTACAAAATATATATCCTAATACATATTTTCTAGTAAAAGAAAAACATTCCTAATCTATTATTACATCCCAATGAATAAATAGACAAATTACATTTTTAAACAAAGCACAAAAGAAATATTACAACCCAATTGAAAACAACCAAAACAAACATTGCAAGCATCCAAACAACACAAGGCCAAGGCTAGGTTATGCACACTAACATCCAATGATCATATCATCCAATTAAATAATGAAACCCCACTTAAAACCACTGAATTTCAGCCAACATAAACTGAAATTTTGGGTTTTAAACATTGTCCAAACAATCAACATTTCATAATATATATCTTTCAAGGTCTAATCACTAGCATGTGTGATATGACCTTGGAAGTTTGGGGAATCATTCAAACAAATATAGCAGCCCAAAATCAGCCTATACTAAGTTTATAATCATCCTTTAAAACAAATTTTTAAAGGACAAGAACAAGCAAGCTATTCACATAACCGGCTCTTGATGCCATTATTGGGTTTGTTAGAACATAAAATCATAGTTTAACCTCTTAAACTTTCTGAAAAAACGCAGCGGAAGTATAGCATTATAACCATGTTTATAAGCTGAAAAATATGTTCATCAAGTGACCATTCAAGTGTATAAAACAAACCCAAAGAACAAAGGATCATTTATGTGAATTAACAAGCTATGAACATATATAAAACTACATAAAATCACAACCACATAGAGCTGTGATTACTACCTTTTTACAGCAGCAAAACTCGACAGAAATGATGTTGTATGATGCTGAAAATGGCCAAGACTTCAAGGGTAGAAGTCTTCAAGCTTGTATACCCCAAGCCTCATTGCAAACACCTTCTTGTTAGGAAGATTCTACACCAAGAACTACTCAAAACTCAGCTTGAAACTTGCTGAAAACCCTCTTTTTCAGCATGTTAAAACCGTAGGGTGAAAGAGAGAGAGAGCTGAGTTTTTGTTTCTTGTTAGTTGCATGTATGGATGAGATTCATGATCATGGAATGTAACAACCTTTCTTCTTATTAGAGCACTCCAAGAACAACACAAGAACACTTCAAGAACATGAAAACCCTGCTCAAAAACTTCCTGGACAGCTGCTCAAAACCGTAGCTGTTCTAGAGATAGAGAGAGCTTCTTGGTTGTTGTTTGAATGTGTGTTCTCTTGATCATGAGAGCTGAATGTGAGAGTCTTTATTCTAGTTACTAGTGGTAGACAAGAGTGCATGGAGTGTTCTTATCAATGGAACAATGCATGTGAGTGTCCAAGAGAATCTCTTCTAGTGGAGCATATGTGTGCTTGGTCTTACCAAGAGAATAAAACATTCAACCACATGCACAAACCACATGCACAAGCATGCTATGGAAGTGGACGGTTTCAAGGGCTAAAAAAGAAGGATTTTTATTCTCTTTTATTAGTATTTGATATTTATAAAATAGGTGGTTGTATTTTATAAATGTTAAATACTAACACACACATATATTGTCTAGTCTTATAACTAGTTTATACAATTAACCATTTAATTGTATAAGTAGTATACTCTCATTATTATTTGGTGTTATATAACTAATTTAAATAACACTTCAAATAATATTATTGAACAAAATATCCTAATAAATTGTTCCATCTCATATGCAACTTATTTAGAAAATCCATTATCTAAATTGGTGTAAATATTTAAATGCATGATCATATCATCAATTAAATATTAATTGGTGTTTGCTAAGCTTGTTATTGGGTATAACCCGACTTGGATCATAACGTACTAACCACATCAATATTCTAAGTGTCTTGGGCACATAGAATCCTACAAATTTGCCTATGGCATCAAGAACGTATGGTTAAGTTAAGCAATCCACGAATGACCCATTACACACAATACACAATCATCATGACAAAACAATCACAAGATCAATTTCATAATCCCATAAATATAGAACACCAACATGATCAAAGTTGCAAATCCTTCAAACCAAAAGAAAATACAAAAGAAGACTAGCCACTCATAGTTTTATACATAAAAACAAGATTCAAGATAAAATTCATAACAATCAAAATGAAATAGCAAGGATTAAAGTACCAAAAGATCTTGTTCTTCAACACATCTAAGATGATCACCAAATGCTTAGCCAAACAAGACTTGAATCATCATCATCACCTGAAGGTTCTTGTTCAAAGGAAATTAACTAACTCAAACAATTGTGTAGAAGTGTTTTTAAACAAAACAAGCCAGCCAAAAGTTCCATATTTTCTGCCAAAAAGTCATCATCTCCAGATTTTGAGCAAAAGGCACCACTCAAACCATTTTATTAAGGCAAGTTGTACTTTTTCGTCAGCAGCTACTATAACTTACGGTAACCACCGTAAGTTACGGTGGAGACAAAATGTGTACGGTGGAAAACTTCTGCCATACGGTGGGATTATGGTGTTTGGGGCCACCGTAATTTACGGTAGCTACCGTAAATTACGGTATACCCCCACTTTTCTTGTTTTATTCCTTCTTCCCATCCTTTCTTGCTCCATCCCGTCGTGGTCCGTCCATAGCTGCGTTCTCTTCATATTAAGCTCCATAATGTGCCTGAAACAAAAGCAACCGTAGTTATCTAATTCAAGATAATTACACGACCAAATATGAGAATATCACGCGTTTTAACATCATAAAAGGGTTGTTCCTTGAACCACCAGTCACATCCCCACACTAGACCATTGCTTGTCCCAAGCAACATATCAAATCATTTTCAAACAAGCGATCAATGTAAATCAAACATAAACGTGTAATACTTTTACTAACCTTTTCTTAATACCCAAAATGACACACCCCTCGCTATATCCCTCCTCGCGGCGACAAGTAAGCACTAGCATCTATGAGCTAGACACACAAAAGGCAAACGAGCGGTTGCACAACTATAAGCTTGTACCTAAATCGACCCTTCTCCTAACAAGTGTCAGACATGAATGCATATCAAAGGGACTTCAGGGTTGTAACGTGGCTAGGTGTACGGGTAGGAAATGGAATATATATAAAGTAGCAAAAACTTAACCTGGTCTTTTATTACACAATAAATTAAACAATTAACTACCAAACCTAACTACTATGCATAAGATACTCAACTTCAATCTTTTTTTTCTTTTTGTTTATTTATTTTTCTCTTTTTTTTTCTCTTTTTTTTTTCTCTTTTTTTTATTTTCTATTTTTCTTTAAGAACAATGAAACAACACACAGAAACTTCACGCAAACATTCAACATAGTATTGAAACTGATTACAAACTACTAACAACTACTAACACTATAAGACCAGTCAAGTTAGGTAATTTTTAAGGTAACTGGTTAAGGGGTAACAAACGATAGGCTTTTAGGCAAAAAATTGGGCAACTAAATGTTCAAACCCCGCCCCTCTCTCAACCAAGCTCATATATATAATTTATGAGGTCCAACCCCCAAATCCCACACTCGCACACATCAAAGACAAGGCTACCTAAATGCCCTTATTCTTTTCACATTCACATTCAACTAAGGCCTCGAATCGCATTCAAGCTCAAGTTCTAATGTACCTCCACCTGTTGCCACTCTCACAAAGAAATGTACTATTTATCTACAAGTGTGGCTTCAACTCTCACCAAGAATAAGACTGATTAAAGGTTTCCGATGCATCATTCGGAGTTAATCCAAGGTGTTCAAATTCTCACAATGTTTTGCTTGAATTTTTTTTTTAAAAACTTCAAAATTTCTCCCCATCCCCATACTTGAGGTACATTGACCCCAATGTACGTTTTTAGGAAGATTTGATCGCTTGAACAAACCGAAAGCTCATAAGCTTAAGCAATAGATTCCTTTTGGTATATTTCATTTTATATTTTTTCTTTTTTTTTATTTTTTTAAAACAACACACCACCACCTCTCACACAGCTCAAAACAAAACAAAACTACTAAACTCCACCCATCCACCATCCACCCATCCATAGACATGACAAACCAACAAATATTCACAAAATGTACAAGAAAGAACACAACCTGACTAATAGTAGCGGGGATGAGGAGGCCCGAAGATAGAAGACATCATCTCATTCCATTCTCCGAAAGCAAATGCGCCACTACCACTTCTTTCTTTCTGCGATGCTCCATGTTGTTGACGGGGATCTAGCCATTGTGAATGATGGAGAGGTGGGGTCAGATACGATACACTACCATCGTAAGGTGGTAGAGACGTATAATCCACCGGAGGTGGATCCACAACCACAGGCCTCCCTACATGCCAATCCGCATGCATCCTTCTTGCTTGATCATCTTCATACCGATTATTTATCTCCACCTCATGGGACATGTGCACGGTTCCATGCTTCTTGACGATCAAAATTATGTTTCAAAGCTCGTTCCATACTGGCACTCATCATTGTGTGTTGATCAAATAGCGTTCGCTCAGAACCCGACCACGAATCAAACACGGGTGCCGGAGGACGTTGGTTCTCAATGACTTCCTGCATAGTACCATCGTAAGCCCAATTTGGCGCGTATGAACGCTCCGTGTAGTCATAGAAAGCACCACCATGTCCCCTACCTGGACCCCCTTGACCCTCATGCACATCCTCACCATGAGGCTCATCCGCATAATCCTCATCCCCACTCGGGGCTTCCTCTTCACTCTCTGGATCATCCTCTTCACCTGGTAAAAGTGCCCTTGCGTCAACCTTCAGTACTCTCCATCTTTGACCCTCCGATTTAAGCTTGTGATATCTTTCCGACTGAGTGTAAGTCCAACCAGTACCCATTCTTTGAATCTCCAGAGGCTTATGCCTCTTAAATGCTCATTTATCCTCTGCTGTGATTGCTTTAAACTGCTTCAACAATCCCGTGATAATTCGGCAATACGGAATAATGTTCCTCCCCACTTTGTTATGGCATATCCAAAGATGGTTCATAATTAAATACCGTATCGGAAATCGGGGCGACCCGTTAAACAATGAATAAAGGACTGGTACCTCCGAATACCTCACATGTTCCTTATCTCCTCTTCGAAGAATGACATTCAAGATGCAAATAGTCAGCAGCAATTTTGCTTCAATCTTCAAGTTCCTCCGGTACAAAACACCACTATAAGTACCGGGCAAGAATATAGCTGCCAACATGTCATTCCACCTTGGATGTTTCTCCGGTTTAATCAACAAATCATCAAGGCTTGGGATCATGTAATTACAAGCAGGTACACTGTCATATTTTGCTAATCTTCGTAGTGACTCAAATGACATTTCCACCTTTATCCCATTAACCTCGCCAGTTAACTTCATCTGTGATGGCCTATCATACCTGTTGCACTTCAGTGTTGCCATCCATTCTTAAATCTCAGTCATAAACAGATTCTTGTTATCCTTGTTATAACAATCGAGTGCTGCCTCCCATCCTAAAGCACAGAACCGGGCAAATACATTAAAGGGCCCAAACTCAACTTCTCTGACTTCCCTCTCACAGATAAATGCAGCGGCCTTATTCTTTAACCGGTTCATTCGGTCATAAAACAACACCGGTTGCCACTTCTCCGGTTGATCCTTTAGGGGACCTGATTCCCACTTTGGTTTACTACCCTAATCCAATTCCATCATCTCTTCCTCATCGCTCTCACTTTCATCAATCCTACCCAAATACTGCCTTTTCTTTGGTTGTTGTTCTGGTTCCTTCCCTTTTAAAGAGGAAGAACTAGCTCCAACTCTTTCCTTAGTTCTTACCATTTTTGTACACACAAGACAAACAACACAATCAACACAATAAGTATGATCCTTCTTCCACAATATCCCCACACTTGCTTGTTACTATGGTTGTAGATGTTAGTTAACCAAGAGTTTATAAATTTTTTTTTCAAAAATTGGGCATGATGTCTCTATAATACTATAATATCCAAAAGTTCACAACTTTATCATCAAACTTACATCCACTACCACAATAATGATCAAACAACCAAGTCATACAAACATACCAAGAACAAGCAAATGTGTATGAACCAATGAGAACAACAAAATAAACCTTAATCTTCACAATGCGCCATCAAAAACAACAAAACAATGTGACATACCTTCGATTGATGATTTTAAATGCCAAGAAAGGCAAAAGCTTGAAAACCCCCAAAAATTTTTGGACCTAGGGCTTACAATTCGAACCAAAAACTTCATTTTTTCGCAATTTGCTTCTCAAAATCAGAATCTATGTGAAATTCTAGTCAAGATAGACTCAAGAATCACTTGATTTGGTTGAAAATTGAGAATTATATGGAAGATTGAAAGTTGAAGAAGTTATGGGTTTATGGAGAAAAAGAAAGGGAGATGGAAGATAGTAAAGAAAATGAAGGATGGTGAAAAATCGTGGGTTTTGTAAAAGGGAATTTTTTTTAACTGCTGAAACCGTCGACCGTCTGGAAGCTACCGTAATTTACGGTGGCTACCGTAAATTACGGTAGCTACTGGCCTAAAATCCCACCGTAAGGCAGTGCAATACTGCCGTAAACACAAGACAAGTCCACCGTAAGTTACGGTGTGTACCGTAATTTACGGTATACTGGAATTTGATTTATTTGATTTAGTTATTTTTTATTTATTTTTTTTATACAAACTAATCTCAAGTGGATAGAGGAT
Source organism: Flaveria linearis (assembly GCA_024085815.1). NCBI lineage: Eukaryota > Viridiplantae > Streptophyta > Magnoliopsida > Asterales > Asteraceae > Flaveria > Flaveria linearis. The sequence continues at coordinate 52,612 of JABSNV010001065.1, read as the reverse complement.
GTAGCTCTCCTTGTCCACTTCAAGCGATTTCAAGTCATTCCCATCTAAGTATGGTTTGAGGCGGTGACCGTTTACCATTTGTTTCACATGATCCTTTGGGTCTTCAATCTCTATTTCACCAAATTGACCCACTCTTATGATCACATACGGTCCCATCCATTTGCTTTTTAACTTCCCGGGAAAAAACTTGAGCTTGGAGTTATATAACCACACCTTTTGCCCTTCTGCAAAAACTCTCTTCCGTAACTTCGCATCATGAACCCGTTTAAGTTTGTCCTTATAAGCGGATGCACATTCATATGCCTCATCTCGGATTTCTTTCAACTCACACAACTTCAACTTTCTTAACTCGCCAGCTTCATTATACTCCACGTTGACATTCTTGACTGCCCACCAAGCTCTATGAGCTAACTCCATTGGTAAATGGCAACCTTTCCCATACACCAACCGATACGGTGTTGTTCCAATTGGTGTTTTATACGCTGTTCGGTATGCCCATAGTGCATCATCCAACTTCACCGACCAATCTTTCCTATCACCCGAACGGTTTTCATCAAGATTTCTTTAATTTGACGATTTGACACCTATACTTGACCGCTAGTTTGTGGGTGATATGGAGTTGCAATTCTATGGTTCACATTGAACCTCTTCAACAACTTCCCAAAGTTAAAATTCTTGAAATACGATCCACCATCGCTTATAATCACCCGAGGCACCCCAAACCGTGAAAAGATGTTAGATTGCACAAACTTACATACCACCGTGTGATCATTGGTTCGTGTTGCAATTGCTTCAACCCACTTTGAGACATAATCCACTGCAACAAGAATGTACAAATAACCACATGAGTTTGGGAAAGGGCCCATGAAGTCGATGCCCCAAACATCGAAGATATCAACCACAAGGATCGGTTGCATTGGTATCTCATCTCGTTTTGATATGCCGCCCATCTTTTGACAATTTAAACAATTCTTTGCATAATCTCTTGCATCCTTGAAAATTGTAGGCCAATAAAACCCACAAGTGAGCACTTTGTGACCGGTATTTTGACCACTAAAATGACCCCCACACGCGGATGAATGAGCATGAGTCAGAATTTCCAACATCTCAGTTTCCGGCACACACCTTCGAATGACTTGATCAGGTCCGATCTTAAAAAGATCCGGTTCGTCCCAAATGTATTGTTTCACTTGGACCATAAATTGTTGTCGTCGCTTTTTCGTCCAATGATTTGGGATGGCCCCCGTGGCTAGGTAGTTTACATAATGAGCATACCACGGTGCAGCAGAAGTGGAAACGGCTAAGAGTTGCTCATCAGGAAACCTTTCATTTATTTCACTCACATCGTCAGTTTCTTCCACCAGGATCCGAGATAAATGATCCGCTACTACATTCTCACTCCCCTTTTTATCCCGTATCTCTAGATCGAACTCTTGTAACAACAACACCCATCGAATTAAACTGGGCTTCGCGTCTTTTTTCTCCATCAAGTATCGAACCGCACTATGATCCGAATAAACAACCACTTTGCTCCCCCAAATATACGATCGAAACTTATCCAAAGCATACACCACCGCTAGTAATTCTTTCTCGGTCGTAGTGTAATTCAGCTGTGCTTCGGATAAAGTTTTACTTGCATAATAAATTACCACCGGCTTCTTATCAACTCGTTGACCCAAAACTGCACCAATTGTAGTGTCGCTTGCATCACACATGATCTCGAATGGCTTTGACCAATCCGGCGGTTGCAAAATAGGAGCTTTGACCAACTGTTCCTTCAAAACAGTAAATGCTTGCAAACATTCGTCAGTAAAGGCAAATGGAGCATCTTTTAATAACAAATTACATAAAGGCTTTATGATAACACTAAAACCTTTGATAAAATGTCTATAAAAACCCGCATGTCCTAAGAATGACCTTACACCCTTAACATTTTTCGGTGGTGGCAAAGATGAATTACCTTTATTTTTGCCTTATCCACCTCCATCCCCCTTTCCGATACTACATGACCTAACACAATACCCTCTTGCACCATAAAATGACTCTTCTCCCAACTAAGCACTAAATTTTCTCAACACATCTTTTTAAAACTTTTTGTAGTTCGTTGAGACAAGATTCAAAACTAGTGCCAAAAATTGAGAAGTCATCCATTAATACTTCAAGTGACTCTCCAACCATGTCTGAGAAGATACTCATCATACATCGTTGGAAAGTCGCCGGTGCATTGCACAAACCGAATGGCATTCGCCGAAAGGCAAAGGTGCCATATGGACAAGTGAAGGTGGTCTTGTGTTGGTCATCTGGGTGTATTGCTATTTGATTGTAACCTGAATACCCATCTAAGAAACAGTAGTATTTTTGACCTGATAATTTTTCAATAATTTGGTCAATGAAAGGTAGCGGGAAATGGTCCTTAGAAGTGGCGGCATTCAATTTACGGTAGTCAATACACACACGCCACCCGGTAACTGGTCGGGTGGCAATTTGTTCACCGCTTTCATCCTTAACTACTTGAATGCCCGCCTTCTTAGGCACAACTTGGGTAGGACTTACCCAAGCACTATCCGAAATTGGATAAATAATTCCCGTGTCCAACCATTTAATTACCTCCTTCTTTACTACCTCCCTTAGATTCGGATTTAATCGCCTTTGAGCTTCCCGTGTTGATTTTGCATCTTCGGTGGTGATTATCTTGTGCATGACAATTGATGGACTAATTCCCTTGAGATCCGCAATCGTCCATCCAATAGCTCCTTTGTTCTCCTTTAGAACCTCTAATAAAGCTTGTTCTTGCGCCATCTCTAAATTAGAGGCAATAATAACCGGTAATGTGTCATTATCCCCTAGAAAAGCATACTTCAAATGGCTTGGCAAGTTCTTGAGCTCCAACTTTGGTGGTTCTTCTAATGATGGTTTAGTACCCGAGCTTATCTCCACTGGCAAACCTTCAAATTGGTGAGTCCATGGTGGTCTACCTTCCTTCAAAGCCATAGCATCCTGTTTTTCCTCTTCAACCCTTAGTGCACAAGCATGTACCTGTTCAGAAAAATCACACAAACAAACATCCATACAATTCTCCTCATACTCATGCGGGTTGCTTCCGTCGACTAAATCTTCCATGAAACACTCATCAGCACCAACAACATTAAAATTGTTAGTAAAAACATTCAAACGCATTTTTCTATTCCCAAAAGTCATATCGACTGTACCAAATCTACAATCGATCACAGCATGTGCGGTGCTCAAAAATTGCCGACCCAAAATAACATTTTGTTGTTGTTTTGGGTCCGCGGATGAGTAATCCAATACTAAAAAGTCAACTGGGTAATAAAACTCATCAATTTTCACATTCACATTTTGAACCATCCCCCGAGGTAGCTTATGAGACAAATCTGCCAAAACAACCGTTGTCTCTACCCTTGCTAATGGACCAAAGTCGTATTGATCATAAAAAACCCTCGGTAAAATGCTCACCCCGGCTCCAAGATCTAGTAACGCCCTTGCCATTTGAAAATTACCAACTTGAATGTTAATTAATGGCGTACCCGGATCTTGAAGCTTAGGAGGAAGCTCCCCATTTAAAACTGCACTTACTTGCCCGGTTAAATCCACCCGCTTAGGCATTTTCTTCTTTTGTTGTCTTTTTTGTGTGCATATCTCTTTTAGAAATTTAGCATAAGCAGGTACTTGTTTTATTGCATCAAGTAGTGGAAGATTAATTTTTACTTGTGTAAACATGTCCCATAATTCTTCTTTTGGGGACCTCTTGATGCAATAAAATTTTTTTCTACCCGGGTCAAGTAAGGCCGATGGAAATGGGACTTGACCCGTTTCACTCTCAACTTTTTCATTCTTCACATTTTCACCCAACCCTGATGTTTGCTATTCGACTCTTTAGATGTCACCGGTGGAACATCATCATCACTTTCGTTACCTGTAATATCTTCAACTAACCCCTCGATTAAAACAGGAGAAGATGATGTTTTATATTCTTTGCCACTTCTCAAAACACTAACATGGTTAATAGGAATATTACGAGAAGAACTATGAGTGGGATTTACCTTGGTGTCACTAGGAAGTTGGCCTTTGTTCTTCTTGAGATTCACCACATCTGTTGCAAGTTGCCCCATTTGATTGGTTAACGATTGAATGGCCTTGTCTCGAATTTCATCTTTCTGAGCTCTAGCATCATCCAATTGATTCCTCTTTTGCATCTCCTGCTGCATGGACTTTAGCATCTCCATCACTTCATTACCACCACTTGATGAAGATTGATTTGTCTCATTTCCTTGGTCATTTCTCGATGGTTGAAAAGGCTTTTGATATCCTTGATTGTTTCCCCCTCTAAAATTTCCTTGATAATTTTGATATGGTTGACGAGGAACAAAATTACCTTGAGGCTTTCCTTGAAAATTTGGGTTAGATTGATTGGCCGAATTCCCATAACTAAAGTTCGGATGATTCCTCAAACCCGGATGATACGTATTTGAATTCATGTTGTAATTTCTTCCACCAAACCCTTGACCTTGAATAGCATTCACTTCCTCCACTTGTTCAAGAGTTACCGTGCAAGAATCCACAGTATGCCCTAACTCATTGCAATTTGTACAAACATTGTAAATTTGATTTGTAGCTTGTACATTACCATCATCCACCGTATGAACTGGAGCTCGTGTAATGACCGGTCGTGCACGTCTTGATGATTGCGCCTTCCTCTTTGATGTAACCGCTATTTGTTCCAGAAATGCCCAATCGTCTTGCTCATAATTTGTACCAAATGTACCATTTGTGATAGACATCAAATCCCGGGCATCTTCAGAATGAAGCCCCTCGTGAAAAGCGTTCAACAACTCCCATAACTCAATTCCATGATGAGGACAATTCTTGATCATCATGTTAAACCGCTCAAACGCCTCATGAAACATTTCACCTTGTTGTTGTTGGAAACTTCTCAAGCTTCTCCTAGCATCATTAGTCTTTTGGGCTGTGAAAAACTCTTCCAAAAACCTTTGTTGCATCTCAGCCCATGTATAAATTGAAGCGGATGGCTAAGTGTAGAACCACCTCTTTGCCTTATCCTCCAATGAAAAATGAAATAACACCAACTTGACATCATCCGTAGAAAATCCTTGACCACTAATTGTGTTACAAATTGAGTCATAAGCTTCCAAATGAAAATAGGGTTCTTCCGTTGCTAACCCTTTGTACTTTGGCAAACTTTGCAATGAATTTGTTCAAACTTCAAACGTTCTCCCTTGATTGTTTTGAGGAATGACCACTGGTGATGGATTATTTGTGATGATTGGACGAAAGTGTGCCTCAATACCCCTAGCAGCGTCCCAATTATGTCTTCGTGGAACACCCAACCTAACTCTTGGTCGCTGAGGACCCATTGGTCTTTGAGCTTGTGGTCCTGGAGGCACGAATTGCTGAAACAGTGGTTGAAAGTTTGCTCCCCCATGTTGTGGAGTGTCGGGTTTGTTGGACCTAAACAATGTTGTTTAACCATTTTAAACTTGAAAACGCAGCGGATTAACATCAAACAAATATCATTTGAAATCTGAAAAACATGGTTCATTGCATGTCTACAACAAACCCAAGAGTACAAGGATCTTATATATGTGTTTGAACTAGTTATCACCAATATATAACAACCCAAATAAGTGATACATACTACCTTCCAAGGTTGCTGAAAATCGAGTTGTAGATGAAAAGAATGATGTTCTTGAGCAGCCAAACACCAAGAGAACATCAACAATCTACCTTTATGGGCTGTTGAAGAACTGATATTAGAGCTACTGGAAATCACGATTTGGTGAAGAAAGAGTTGTTCTTGGATGACCAAAACACCAAGGATAGGTGCTCTCAAGTGTTCATACCCACAAGCCTTCAAGAAAACACCATATTTGCTAGGATTTGAACACCAAATCGCATCAAGAAAGCTGTTGGAAACGAGTTCCAGCCGTGAACAATCACAAGCTGCTGGAACTTTGTTTAACCCGTGAAATCCATCTTCTAAATGATGAACTCCAGTCCTTGTGTCGATTTGCATGTTAGAGAGGGGTAGATCAAGTGTGTGTGTGTTCAAGGAACACCTTTGTTCCAAGACCACAAAAGAAAACGAAAAGGAGAGAGCTGCCAAAGGGGGCGGCCGAATCCCCTTATGGGGTTAGGGTTTTTTCCAAAAAAAAATCTCTCTTTTAAATATTACAAGAGTTTTAAATATTATACATAATTAAACCTTTAATTATATATAATATGCACACACACTTTTATTATTTGATATTGCTTAACTAATTTAAACAACATAACAAATAATATCCATGAACAAAATATCCTCATAATTTGTTCTTTCTCACATACAATTATTTAGAAAACCCATTTTCTAAATTGGTGTAATTATTTAATTGCATGATCATATCATCAATTGAATATTAATTGGTGTTTGCTAAGCTTGTTATTGGGTATGACCCGACTTGGATCATGACGTACTAACCACATCAATATTCTATGTGTCTTGGGCATAAAGAATCCAACAATCTCCCACTTGCACAAGATTCATAGAAGATTGATGCAAGCAGTAAATACCGCCTAACAACGGTTTACTACCCTTAATACGCATGACTTAGAAGCCATTCAATAACATCATCCCCTTCAAGTATCCAACTTGAAATGATTTAGGTGAATCAATCATTTATCCTTTTGTTACAGATGTCATGTTAAATCCAAGGACACAGAATGATCATTCCTTGTTGATTTAACTTAATCAGGCCTTAGACATCATACTCTCAACGAATAAGAGGAACAAATCCCATCTTGACTACATACGTTTCTCACAACCACCTTATGTCATACCTGAACATAGCCTTATGTACTGACATATTTCATATCAGTGAAGAACTAGCTCAAGGTATAACACTTGGTGAATATCAAAACCCAATATGTATCTCAGGTCGAATGATACCAATGATATTCGCCTTTACTCAAATTTACTTATGATCAATCAATAAGATTCCATGTAGTAAGATTTGAGATGCGGGTCAGTCCAATATTCGTATCCCACGAATATCTATGAACCTTGGCAGCAACCAATTGCATATTCATGCCTTATGAATATCCACCAATCCAAGTTCATAATAGTCTTACATTCATATTTGTTCCCATAAATATGACCGACTACGGACATTTAGAATAATGAAATTATTCATGGATATAAACATGCTAAAAAGAACATGACTCAAGGTATCGTGAATATATAGATGAGTCAAGTATTACAATTGTTCCATATTAATAATATTAATACTAAACTAATCAATTCCAATCACTAGAATATCGAAGTCCTAAGGCATAAGTATGACTTTCATGCTTTGCCCTTTCAAGGAGCTTCGTGAGTGGATCCACAATGTTTTGATCAAAGTGAACTTTGCGAATACATATCTTTCCCTTTTCAACTTCATCCCTTATGTAGTTGAATCTCCGCTCATTGTACCTAATCTTTTGATGTGCACGGGGTTCCTTGATTTGAACAATCGTACCCTCGTCATGACAAAAGATTTCTAAGGGGTCTTGAATGGTAGAGACCATCCTTAGATTGGTGATAAACCTTTTATCCATGCAGCTTCCCAAGCTACTAATGAGGCGGCTATGTATTCGAATTCTGTAGTGGACAATGCTACCCTATTCATAATGGAGACGTACCCCGATTGTGATCGAGGATCATCTCGATCAGTTTGGAAACTAGCATTCGTGTAACCCTTTACAACTAGTTCCTCTTCATCAGATCCGTATATTAGAAACATATCCTTAATCCTCCTAAGGTTTTCCAATATACTTTCAACAGCCATCCAATGGCTGTTACTTGGATTCTGCTGATATCTAGTTGTCATGCTTAACGCGCATGACACGTCCAGTCTAGTGCATATTATCGCATACATGATGGATCCTATAGCAGACGCATATGGGATGTCCTTCATACGATGTTGCTCATCCTTTGAGCTTGGACATTGAGATGCACTCAATATTGTCCCTCTTTGAATAGGTACTATACCTTTCTTAGAGTTTTCCATATTGAACCTTTTCAAGATTTTATTGATGTATGCACTTTGGTTTAACCCTATCAACCACCTCGATCTATCCCTATAGATCTTTATTTCCAAATATAGGCGGCTTCACCGAGATCTTTTATGGAAAAACAACTTCCAAGCCAAGTTTTAACACCTTCCATGGTTGGAATGTCATTTCCAAAATGTAGTATGTGATCAACATACAATACTAAGAATGTAATTATACTCCCACTAGCCCCTTGATACACACAAGCCTCGTCAGCGTTCTTGATGAAACCCAATTTTTTGATCTTTTCATCAAAACGTTGAGTCCAACTTTTCGATGCTTGTCTCAATCCATAGACTGATCTCTTTAACTTGCATACTTTATCAGGATGATTTGGATCGACAAAACCTTCAGGCTAAACCATATGGACAGTCTCTTCGAGGTGTCCATTAAGAAAAGCGGTTTTGACATCCATTTGCCAAATCTCATAATCATAATGAGCAGTTGTGGCAAACAATATCCTGATAGACTTTAGCATTGCCATTGGCGAGAAGGTTTCATCATAATCAACCCCTTGACTTAGAGTGAAACCTTTTGCTACAAGCCTTGCCTTGTAAGTATCCAAGTTTCCATGTATATCAGTTTTCTTCTTGAAAACCCACTTGCATCCAACCGGTTTAGAGTTAAGTGAAGAGTCAACCAATTCCCAAACTTGGTTGTCATACATGGACTGCATCTCTACGTTCATGGCTCCTAGCCACTTGTCACAATCCGAATTGGACATTGCATCATGGTATGTAGTTGGCTCTTCGGAGTCAACAACGTAGCATCCATCTATAAAAAATCCATATCTTTCATGTGGAATGCTAATTTTACCAGATCTATGAACGTTTTGTGTGTATTGATCAACCTCTTGATCATGATCAACAACCTCCTGTTGATTGCTAGTGTCAACCAAACGTGTATCGGCTTGTGGATCTTGATCCTCATCAAATTCCACTGTTCTATACATCATTCCTTCCATAAGGAACTTGCCTTCCAAGAACTCTGCCTTTCGAGCAATAAATACCTTTTGCTCTGTTGGATCAAAGAAGTAGTATCCTATACAATCCTTTTGGATATCCAACAAATATACACTTAGTGGATCGACTTTCAGTTGGTTTGGGTGTTAGGCTTAACATAAGCTTCATAACCCATACTTTTAAATATGATAGCGATGGAACTATTCCATTCCATATTTCAAAAGGCGTCGAATCCACTTTCTTGGTTTGGGCCATGTTCAAAATACGAGCCTTGGAGAGTAGTGCGAAACCCCAAAATTATAGAGGTAGTGAGCTTATAGCCATCATAGGTCAAACCATATCCAATAGGGTTCGATTTCTCCTTTCAGACACACCATTATGTTATGGTGTTTTGTGAGGAGTAAGTTGTGAGACAATCTTACAACTTCCTAGATGATCACTAAAAGTCTCACTTAGGTATTCACTTTCTCTATCTAAACGGAGAACTTTGGTAGTTCTATCGAGTTGATTTCCTACTTCATTCTTGAAGTTTTTGAACATTTCAAATTCTTCATGTTTATGTGCCATCAAGTACACATATCCATAGCGACTATAATCGTCGGTTAAGGTAATGAAGTAAGTTTCATCATACCTTGTCATTCTCTTAAAAGGACCACATACATCCAAATGTATGACTCCTAATAAGTCTTTTGCCCTCTCATTAGTACCACTAAAGGGTGTGTTGGTCATCTTACGTTGTAAACAAGATTCACACTTATCAAATGAACATTTTTCATTTGTTTTCAAAAGACCATTCTTTTAAAGTGTTTAAATCCGATTCTTGTTTATGTAACCAAGATGACAATGACAAGAATAAGAGTCACTTAAACCATTTAAGTCTATTAGTGCATGATGGGTATAATGTTTTATTATAGGACGAATCATCATGAACCAATTCATCAACATCATTAGAAGGCATAGCCTTGAAATAATGTACATCATCCATATAAATATAAATACCATCATTTACTAACTCTAAATCATAACCATATCATTTTAAAAGGGAAACTTAAATCATGTTCCTAGTCAAACTAGGAGCATATAACATGTTTTGAATAACAACTTCCAAACCTTTTGGAAATTTCAAAACATAGTCTCCTTTCTTAAAGTGCTTATTTCTTTTGAACCCTTGCAACAGATTGCAAAAGTAAGTTCCACATGCGGTATCCAATTACCCATGTGCTTTGAGGAAATAACATTTAAGTCAATGTGGATTATGAAAGTTATGCTTGAGGTTTGCCCAGCATCCCTCTTATTTCTCAACTCATTGAGATAGGTTGGACGATTCCATTTCAAATGACCTATCTCTCCATACTCAAAGCATGGATCGTTTTCCGTTACCTTAGGCTTCATGAGCTTAGGTTTTGGAGGTTCCGCTTTGATCTTCCCTTCCCCTTTGCCTTTGATGTGCCCTTCTCCTTTGGCAACATTTGCCTTGGGATCGGGAATGGCCTTTCCAATGCCTACCTTATTGATCTAGAGAATAGGTAGAACCTTTCTACCCATCCCTGCCTTAGCTGTTGTGAGCATTGCGTGAAACTCACCAATGCTCTTGTCCTATACATTCATATTACAATTCATTATGAATGTCTCAAACATTTAGTTAGGCCATTAAGGATCAAATCCTTGGCCAACTTCTTTGAGACAGGACAGCTAAGCCTCTCGAGGTGGCCTTAACATCGTCGGCGTCGGGTTGATTAGGAATAGGATCGTCAAGGACATTTGCCTTTGCTCTTGCTTGAGAACAATTCTCAAGTTTCGAGACCAAGCCATAAAGTTATTATGGTACAGACGATCCCTCTCTAAAATAGTTCTCAGTGATAGGGTATGGACGGTCGGGGTGGTAGCATTATTGTTTGCGGTCATTCTACAAATTTTACAAAGTTCTTTTTAGTATTTCTGAAAAATTTCATTTTAATTATTAATACCCTTTATGTCTCATAGACAATTAATAATTAAACTCTAGAATCCAACGTTACATTCAAATAATGGTTAGGTGACCTGTAACGGCCCGAAATTTCCCGAAACAAGCCACTTAATAATAATGGGCTTTTAAGGGTTAATTTAAGAAATAAAGGGGTAAATTAGTGGGCTATGGATAAAATTAGTCTTAATGGGCTAGGCTCAATGGGTTTAAGGGCCCTAATCAGCCCTTAAACATGCATGAACAGCTCCATCTTCACCATTTCAAACCCTAGCCACCAAATTCGTAGAGAGAGAAAGTAGAGAGACAAAGTGAAGAAATTCAAGATTTAGAGCTTGAAGGTTTGAAGGATTGAAGTTCTGGTGGATTGGAGCATCAAAACACAAGGAAAGAGCAACAAAACAAGGTAAGAATCGACCTCTAAGGCCCTCTGTAGATCAAACCCGGATTCTAGGGTTTTGGGGTTTTGAAAAGTTTAAAGAAACACATAAAGGTCGAATTTTTACGTATGAAAACGTGTAAAAAGCTTAGATTTGAGTTCATGGAAGGTAAACTAAGGATTTGGACGTAAAAAGTTAAGATTTTGGGTTAAAAACGGGCTGGATCTGAGTTTTTGTTTATCCAGCGAAACTGGGCCCCGATCCAGCGAATTTAAGTATTCATCCAGCGAAACTGCACATTAGTTCAGCGAGACTAGGAGAAGTTCCAGCGAAACTACAGTTTCGCTGGGGCGAAACAATAGTTTCGCCGGTAATCTCGCTAAGACCTAGACTGACCTATAGACTTCGCAAGAATAGGGAATTCCAACGAAAGTTGGGCGCTCAAGGCAGCGAATCTGTCTAGCGAAACTAGCAGAAGTACTGCCCAGCGAAACTGCAAGCGAAACTGTAGTTTTGCTGTAGCGAAACTATGGGCGAAACTATGAAGAAAATGATGTTTTTGCATATTAACTTTCGTGCAGCTAGAGTATTCAGGCTATAGCTTAAGTGACTTAAAATTTAAGTTACTTGGACGAGTTCAGGTGAGTTCTAGACCCCTCCTTTACCCGCTTTCAATGTTTTGGGGTGATATGCATACTAAATTACATACTTTTATGATGACGGTCTTTAAGACCTTTTTATTAAGAAAGCAAATTTTTCCTAAAGAAAAATGTGCCCTTTAAATAGTTCAAAATAATTTTCGGGCGCGGCCAGGTCAGCCCGCTTTCCAGGTCAGCCCGGCCCCAGCTTTCCAGGTCAGCCCGGCCCCAGCCAGGGGCGTTGCCCTTGGACCCCACTAGGGGCTGCCGCCCCTAGAACCCCGCTATCAGGGGCTGCCGCCCCCGAACCCCGCTGTCCCGCGGAGGGTCAGTTATCTGGTACATCTCTCGTGATTGATGAAATGTGAATGCTTAGACTAAGAGTTTGCTTCTTATTATGTATTGTGTTGTGTTATATTATGTATAACTTAAACATGACAGTGAAACATAAAGAAAGGTTATGAGGCCCATAACATGTACCTTGATAAAATGATAAAGTAAAGCCTTGCAAGCAATTGATAAAGGAGGGTTGCATTCGTTGTACCCTCACCAGTGATAAAGTGATAAAGTATGCTCGAACAGGCAGGTCAGTAAGTCCTGAATTGGCATGACAATAATGGCCTGATCGGGTACGGCAGTAAGTCCTTAATTGGCATGTCGGTAAAGTCCTAGGCGAGCCTAGGCACCGATAGTGATAGAGAATTGACGGATAAAGAAGAGTAATAAATAACAATAAATGATAAAGTAATGATAAAGTGATAGCTTGTGTGTATTTATATTTTGATAGACAATGATTGTTTTCAACTGATAAAGCTAATATCTCTTACGCAAGTTATTTAGCAAAGTAAACTAGAATTCACTCAGCGAAGCTGACTTTTGTATGCATATCAGTTGACAGGTAAGAGTTAGAGCTTATGGGATGTGAGCATGGAATGGAAGCTTCTTGGCACTCAAAGACTGGCATCCCCGATAAAGAAAAGCTTCAAAGGACATTTAAATAGTTTTGATGTTTAAAGACAATGTTTATAATTTAATTTAACTACGTTGTAATGGGTTGAATTACGGTATATTCTTCCGCTGCAATATATATATTTATACACATATGAGTAAATAATTGCTTTAAATCTATGTTCGCTGTGAATGGCCAACTGTGAGGCTTCCCTGAGAAAGGTGGGCCTTACATGACCTTTATCCCATTATTCAAATTAACAAGGTAGTCAACATTTGACAATTGCAACCTTTTGCAATTTCTAGCGGTATGGGATCGACTTTGAACATCATATGCAAAGTCGGCATGTTAATCCCATCAACACCATTTGGAAACCATATTTTAGGTGATCCATTCAACATGGTTTGCAAATCAAGTTACCCTACTTGCACACACATGTGAGTTTACCAACACAAGTGGTTAGGTGACCTTTATCCCACCAATATGGTATTCCCACCTTAAGTCATAAGTTCCCTCAAAATGGTTAGGTGACCTTTATCCCGTTAAGAGTTTCCAAATGACTTAAGTGTTGTGCAAAAGGATGGTGTTAAACTTGTTTGAAAAGGGATTTTTAGTTTTCATTGATTCTAGTTTGAAAACTCTATTTACCTTGTATTTGCATGCTTTCAAATACAAGGTATCCTATGGTTCATTTTTAATAAAACCTCTTTTATTAAATCATTAATCCTTTTAATAACCTCTTATTAATCACTTGATGATTAAGAACCATAAAATTCAGCTTGTTAAGTTTGTTAATTAGTTTGTTATGCATATCCAAATATCAAATAACAATCATACAACAAACAACCAAACAAGCACAATCATACAAACATATGTGCATAACTATAGCCACTAAGTTGACTACACTTGTTTGCCATCACAAGTGTTGTCATAAGGTCTTTCCTAAGGGTTGAACATAACACAAATGATGAGGTCTTCAAAGACTCCCACTTGAACTTGCATCCAAATACTTCAAGTCCATCCTTTGTGTCTTCCTTTTATGCTTCCTTCCCGAGCATCTTCTTTTACAAAATATATATCCTAATACATATTTTCTAGTAAAAGACAAAAAATACTCCTAATCTATTTATTACATTGCCAAATGAATAAACAAATTACAATCCAAATAGAAACACCAAAAGGAATTATTACAACCCAAATAGAAAGAATACAACCAACATGACAATTCCACAATCAACCAAATCCAAAACTTACATGGTCAAGGCTATGTTATGCACTAAAACATGTATCCATATACATCATTTCAAGAACTAAATGAACCCCATTTGACCCTAAATTTTCAGCCAACACAAACTAAGAATTTAGGGTCTTTTGTCCAAACAAAAACACAATCAACCAATTTGATATCTTTCTTTCAAGATCCAATCATAAGCATGCATGATTACAACCTTGAAAGGTTGGGGTATCATCAAATCATCACAAAACAGCCCTAATAAGGTAGTTAAAGCCTCATAAAACCAATTTTACAAGGACAAATGAAACTAGTCATCCACATATCCGGCTCTAGATACCATTGTCGGGTTTGTTGGACCTAAACAATGTTGTTTAACCATTTTAAACTTGAAAACGCAGCGGATTAACATCAAACAAATATCATTTGAAATCTGAAAAACATGGTTCATTGCATGTCTACAACAAACCCAAGAGTACAAGGATCTTATATATGTGTTTGAACTAGTTATCACCAATATATAACAACCCAAATAAGTGATACATACTACCTTCCAAGGTTGCTGAAAATCGAGTTGTAGATGAAAAGAATGATGTTCTTGAGCAGCCAAAACACCAAGAGAACATCAACAATCTACCTTTATGGGCTGTTGAAGAACTGATATTCGAGCTGCTGGAAATCACGATTTGGTGAAGAAAGAGTTGTTCTTGGATGACCAAAACACCAAGGATAGGTGCTCTCAAGTGTTCATATCCACAAGCCTTCAAGAAAACACCATATTTGCTAGGATTTGAACACCAAATCGCATCAAGAAAGCTGTTGGAAACGAGTTCCAGCCGTGAACAATCACAAGCTGCTGGAACTTTGTTTAACCCGTGAAATCCATCTTCTAAATGATGAACTCCAGTCCTTGTGTCGATTTGCATGTTAGAGAGGGTAGATCAAGTGTGTGTGTGTTCAAGGAACACCTTTGTTCCAAGACCACAAAAGAAAACAAAAAGGAGAGAGCTGCCAAAGGGGGCGGCTGAATCCCCTTATGGGGTTAGGGTTTTTTTCCAAAAAAAAATCTCTCTTTTAAATATTACAAGAGTTTTAAATATTATACATAATTAAACCTTTAATTATATATAATATGCACACACACTTTTATTATTTGATATTGCTTAAATAATTTAAACAACATAACAAATAATATCCATGAACAAAATATCCTCATAATTTGTTCTTTCTCACATACAATTTATTTAGAAAACCCATTTTCTAAATTGGTGTAATTATTTAATTGCATGATCATATCATCAATTAAATATTAATTGGTGTTTGCTAAGCTTGTTATTGGGTATGACCCGACTTGGATCATGACGTACTAACCACATCAATATTCTATGTGTCTTGGGCATAAAGAATCCAACAGTGGAGGAATCTGCTCTTGAAACTGTGGCCCATGTGGCCTCACTTGGGGTTGTATTTGTGGTGGTATAATTTGTTGCTGCACAACTTGTGGTTGTGGTCTCCCATATCCTTGCATAGCTTGTCCTTGACTATAAACATAATTTCCTTGATCAGCATCTCCTTCGTACGTATACCCTTCTTCCTCACGTCTCCTAAATTCATCACCATAAGCACCATCAACACCAGTTCCTCCTACTCCCGAGGTTTGTACAACTTGAGGTTGTTGGTATTGTGTATCCGGTTGCATCTGAGAGGTAGGGGGAGTATGAAATATGGATGGGTTGGATTGATATGGTTGTGGAGTTGGTACTGGTTAAGATGACGATGATTGACTGGTTGTTGGGAAGAAATATGAAAAGGGCGGAATGGGTGCTGATGGGTCAAAGCTAAAAGAATGTTCGGTTTGGGTACTTGTAGGTAATAGGGTATGGGTTGGTTTAGTCTCAGGTGGTACTGTAGGATTGGGTAAAGGCTCGGATGGTGTTGTTTGATCTGTAGTAGGAGGCGGTGAAAGCGGATCCATTGTGTCCGTGATGTAACGGGTGATGTAGGTGCTATTGGTGAACCACTGATTTTGTTTTGTCGATGTAATACTCTGTTTCTACGAGCTGCTCGCTCAATTTCTGGATCAAACACTAATGGTGATGATGAGCTCGAGTTTCTGGTATGCATACACCTGAAACAAATCCTGCATACTACATACAACCAGCGTAACACCGAAATAACAAAAAAGAACTAATAAGCAAACACACGTTGCGCACAACTCCCCGGCAACGGCGCCAAAATTTGACGTGAGGTCGAAGTCTCAATCAAATTTAAAACCAAATACTACTACTTAGCTAGAGGTAAGTGGGTTATCGAACACAGGGAGTTTGTGGAATATGTGTTAACTCAATCAAATTGAAATTACCTAAATTTAACTAAAATGACAAGAAAGTAAAATTCAATAGTCTGTTGATTTGTTGAATTGGCTTAAAGCAAGAAAACAAAGTAAATTGGTTTGTAAAAATCAATAATGAGAGATATGTTTCCCTTTGGTATCCGGATTTTAACAAATGATGATATTGGTGTTAATTGGGAAGAACCACATAGACATGATTCATGAGTGTGTGCTTATGTGTGATCAAAGAGGACTAAGTACTTGTATTAGCAAGGTTATCTCTTGACAATCAGTATCACTATTGAATTACCCCACTCTTCCACTAAATCAAGATTTGCCTATGGCATCAAGAACGTATGCTTAAGTTAAGCAATCCACAAATGACCCATTACACACAATACACAATTATCATGACAAAACAATCACAAGATCAATTTCATCATCCCATAAATATAGAACACCAACATGATCAAAGTTGCAAATCCTTCAAACCAAAAGGAAACACAAAAAAAGACTAGCCACTCATAGTTTTATACATAAAAACAAGATTCAAGATAAAATTCATAACAATCAAAATGAAATAGCAAGGATTAAACTACCAAAAGATCTGTTCTTCAACATATCTAAGATGATCACCAAAAGCTTAGCCAAACAAGCCTTGAATCATCATCATCACCCGAAGGTTCTTGTTCAAAGGAAATTAACTAACTCAAACAATTGTGTAGAAGTGTTTTTAAAACAAAGCAAGCCAGCCAAAAGTTCCCTACTTTCTGCCAAAAAGTCATCATCTCCAGATTTTGAGCAAAAGGCGCCACTCAAACCATTTTATTAAGGCAAGTTGTACTTTTTCGTCAGCAGCTACCATAACTTACGGTAGCCACCGTAAGTTACGGTGGAGACAAAATGTGTACGGTGGAAAACTTCTACCATACGGTGGGATTATGGTGTTTGGGGCCATCGTACTTTACGGTAGCTGCCGTAAATTACGGTAGACCCCCACTTTTCTTGTTTTATTCCTTCTTCCCATCCTTCCTTGCTCCATCTCGTCGTGGTCCGTCCATAGCTGTGTTCTCTTCATATTAAGCTCCATAATGTGCCTGAAACAAAAGCAACTGTAGTTATCTAATTCAAGATAATTACACGACCAAATATGAGAATATCACGCGTTTTAACATCATAAAAGGGTTGTTCCTTGAACCACCCGTCACATCCCCACACTAGACCGTTGCTTGTCCCAAGCAACATATCAAATCATTTTCAAACAAGCGATCAATGTAAATAAAACATAAACATGTAATACTTTTACTAACCTTTTCCTAATACCCAAAATGACACACCCCTCGCTATATCCCTCCTCTCGGCGACAAGTAAGCACTAGCATCTATGAGCTAGACACACAAAAGGCAAACGAGCGGTTGCACAACTATAAGCTTGTACCTAAATCGACCCTTCTCCTAACAAGTGTCAGACATGAATGCATATCAAAGGGACTTCAGGGTTGTAACGTGGCTAGGTGTACGGGTAGCAAATGGAATATATAAAGTAGCAAAAACTTAACCTGGTCTTTTATTACACAATAAATTAAACAATTAACTACCAAACCTAACTATTATGCATAAGATACTCAACTTTAATCTTTTTTTTCTTTTTTTTTTTTTTTTTCTTTTTTTTCTTTTTTATCTTTTTTTTTATTTTCTATTTTTCTTTAGGAACAATGAAACAACACAAAGAAACTTCACGCAAACATTCAACATAGCATTGAAACTGATTACAAACTACTAAACAACTACTAACACTATAAGACCAGGTCAAGTTAGGTAAATTTTAAGGTAACTGGTTAAGGGGTAACAAACGATAGGCTTTTAGGCACAAAATTGGGAAACTAAATGTCCAAACCCCGCCCCTCTCTCAACCAAGCTCATATATATAATTTATGAGGTCCAACTCCCCAAATCCCACACTCGCACACATCAAAGACAAGGCTACCTAAATGCCCTTATTCTTTTCACATTCACATTCAACTAAGGCCTCGAATCGCATTCAAGCACAAGTTCTAATGTACCCCCACCTGTTGCCACTCTCACAAAGAAATGTATTATTTATCTACAAGTGTGGCTTCAACTCTCACCAAGAATAAGACTGATTAAAGGTTGCCGATGCATCATTCGGTGTTAATCCTAGATGTTCAAATTCTCACAATGTTTTGCTTGAATTTTTTTTTTAAAAACTTCAAAATTTCTCCCCATCCCCACACTTGAGGTACATTGACCCCAATGTACGGTTTTAGGAAGATTTGATTGCATGAACAAACCAAAAGCTCATAAGCTTAAGCAATAGATTCCTTTTTGGTATTTTTCATTTTATATTTTTTTCTTTTTTTTTATTTTTAAAACAACACACCACCCTCTCACACAGCTCAAAACAAAATAAAACTACTAAACTCCACCCATCCACCCATCCATAGACATGACAAACCAACAAATATTCATAAAACGTACAAGAAAGAACACAGCCTGACTAATAGTAGCGGGGCTGAGGAGGCCCAAAGATAGAAGACATCATCTCATTCCATTCTCCAAAAGCAAATGTGCCACTACCACTTCCTTCTTGCTGCGATGCTCCATGTTGTTGACGGGGATCTAGCCATTGTGAATGATGGAGCGGCGGGGTCGGATACGATACACTACCATCGTAAGGTGGTAGAGACGTATAATCCACCGGAGGTGGATCCACAACCACAGGCCGCCCTGCATGCCAATCCGCATGAATCCTTCTTGCTTGATCATCTTCATACCGATTATTTATCTCCACCTCATGGGAATAAGCATGTGCACGGTTCCATGCTTCTTGACGATCAAAATTATGTTTCAAAGCTCGTTCCATACTGGCACTCATCATTGTGTGTTGATCAAATAGCGTTCGCTCAGAACCCGACCACGAATCAAACACGGGTGCCAGAGGACGTTGGTTCTCAATGACTTCCTGCATAGTACCATCGTAAGCCCAATTTGGCGCGTATGAACGCTCCGTGTAGTCATAGAAAGCACCACCATGTCCCCTACCTGGACCCCCTTGACCCTCATGCACATCCTCACCATGAGGCTCATCCGCATAATCCTCATCCCCACTCGGGGCTTCCTCTCCACTCTCTGGATCATCCTATTCACCTGGTAAAAGTGCCCTTGCATCAACCTTCAGTACTCTCCATCTTTGACCCTCCGATTTAAGCTTGTGATATCTTTCCGACTGAGTGTAAGTCCAACCAGTACCCATTCTTTGAATCTCCAGAGGCTTATGCCTCTTAAATGCTCCTTTATCCTCTGTTGTGATTGCTTTAAACTGCTTCAACAATCCCGTGATGATTCGGCAATACGGAATAATGTTCCTCCCCACTTTGTTACGGCATATCCAAAGATGGTTCATAATTAAATACCGTATCGGAAATCGGGGCGACCCGTTAAGCAACGAATAAAGGACTGGTACCTCCGAATACCTCACATGTTCATTATCTCTCTTCGAGGAATGACATTCAAGATGCAAATAGTCAG
>JABSNV010001065.1:0-25000 GCA_024085815.1 Flaveria linearis | reverse complement strand
GCTCGAATGTGAAATCATAAAAACTTAAAAGAAACCCAAGATTGGATTGAAAGAAAAAAGCGACTTACATTACTAAAATAAAGTTATGACCTATGCAAGTTTGGAACTGGAGATGCGAAACGAAGCCACCATAATTGACCTTTTTCATGATAGTGCCTTTAGTGTAGCATAAAAGGATCCAATCTGAGATATTTAAAAGGATGATATATAAACTAATTTACCCTTAGATGCATAATGTTAAAATTAAAGGAAGCCATCTCAACCCCCCACTACTACAACCTTTGGATAAGACATCTCATTATTCTCAACTATTATCTCAAATTTTTGAACAACAGTCATGTAAAAGATCATAATTTAGGACTATATGTTCCATGACACAACCTAAGTGATTTTTAGCTTTAAAAGACAAGGCAAACACAATTTTTTAGTAGTCTGTAATGAATTAGTTTCTCTTACATGATCATGGTTTATTAATATATTTACTTCATAACAATTAAAAAAAGGATACCTCAAATGACAACATATTGAAGGCAAGCAAGCAACGACGAAGATACATTCCAAGGTTACTATTTGGATCTAAATTTATTTGATCATCATCAATAATGCTTGTTTCCGGTCCCGCAAGGTATTGCAAAAACAACCTATTTAAATAAACAAAATACAAATACATAATACGGAACTGCTAAAGCCATATACAAGAGTAAAAATAACTGAATACATATAAAGTATAAACTACGTACAAGATGAAAAATAGTTCACGTATGCAGTAAAATGGAGGAAGAAACATCAATGAAGACGAAAAGAAATACTGAGATTTAAATTATAGAGAAAAGAGTTGCTTACCTCGTAACTCACTGGAAAAGGTAAAGAGGTCATCTGGTGATGATAATGAAGATAACCTACCAGTTACATGATCACTTAACCAATTATCTAATAATTCACCAAATTCCTTTAGAAGCTTCAAGAATTCATCCAATGTTGCCCCTTGTTATCATCACAGGAACAACAGCAGATTGATCTACAAATCAGTTTAGCAGTTTTTTTAAAATATTTGTTCAAATGGTAAAAATATATAGATAAAATGATAGTAGATGGACTGAAAGACCCTTCTTCTTGTATTCCTTGGGCCGTGGAAGACCCCTAGTGTTAAGAAAAGCAACAACAACAGCTTGAATCTACAAATTAATTCAACAATATTTAAGAGTATTGTTTAAAATGACAATTATATGTGCAGAAAAAAGGATAGTGGATGGATGTTTCAATACATGACCCTTCACGGTTGAAAGGCTAAAGGCAAAGATAACTATATTAGTACTGGAAATGACACAGAGAGAAAATAAAGTCTGCACCTTTTGTCAAAAAAATGGACTTCATGTTAGTACCTTTCTGCAATTAGCAAGTAGCTAGGACATGCTTAGTTACCTAACATCTTGTCAGCTCTAGCTAATTATCAGAAGATACCTCAACCAAAGTGTGCCCAAATGGCTCTATCAAAGCGGAATTGATGCAATCACCCTGCCCTGAGAAGTAAAATAAAATGTATGCATCTCAAAATACATACCATGCCATATTATATCTTTACCTTTGCCTCTATCCTTTATGCTGGCAAAGTGAGTCCAAGTGGCTCTATGTAAGTTGAATCGATAAAAACACCTTACAATGAGAAGTAAAACAAAATGTATACGTCTCAAAATACATACTTATCATACCATCTTATATCTTCAACATTGCCAACAGCCTACAACATTCAGTGCTCCTGTTAATATGGATAAGAGAAGATATGTTAATGTTTCTAATGTACAAAAATAAGGGTGATGAAGGAAAAATACAAAGAAACGTTTAATCAAGCAGTTGGTATGCATTAACCTAACTTAACACAACCTTTAATTAATCAAGCTGGTTGCTTACCTCCTTTTGTTCCCGTCCTAGGTGTACGATATATGCAACTACAGTCAGTTATATGGGTAAATAAGATGCCCAACAAAAAAGTTAAATTAAAATTATTGAAGATATTAGATAACAGGGTATATGAACATACCTTTTCTGGACCTCGTACCCCATATTGATCTGCATTTCTAATGGCTGCACTGTAAATACAAACATCAATAATCTGCGTTGAAGTTCGTAAAAAGATGTACCTTACTTCTATGTCTTCGAAATAGCAGGGGTCAATCTTACCAAGGTGGTAGGGATTAAATAGGTCCCTCGATCTAGCATATCATTTGTGTACTTCACTGCACGAAGAACACGAATAAGATCACGTAACCCACCAACGAAAATAGTCCCTTGTTTTGATCATCGCAGTATATCTGCAGAATTTCTTTTAGTTTCATGCTCTAGATCAAAAACTAAAAGCAAAATATTTTATAACCTGTAGAATCCTGGAGCACCCAATTAAATAAAATATGTTTAAAAAGAGTCAAAATTATCATTCAAATCATCCCCCTAGCACATAAAACCAAATACAACCAAAAGGTTTGCATTCATTAGAAATTGGGATTTCAGAATAAGAGTGATCATTTATCTATTCAAAACCATAAAATTTTAGCAGCGTCTATAAAAAGCAACATGTAAGTAAATGAATGTAAATGGGCCAAATAATAACGTAAGTGAATAGGCCAAATCAGCAAAAAGCAACATGTATCAAACCAAACCCATTTTGACACTGTTTGAATGGCTAAAATTGAAAGTTGGTGACTTTAAATTGAACCACCCATTTTGACCCGTTTACCCAAATCACCCATCTTGCCAGCTCTAGCTAAAATCAGTAGATACCTTAATCAAAGTGAGTCCAAATGGATATATGAAAGCTGAATTGGTGAAATCACCCTGCCATGACAAGCAAAATAAAATATATGTCTCAAAGTACATACTTATCATACCATAATATATCTATAACTTTGTGAACAACCTACAACATTAACCGCTCCAGTTAATGTGAATGAGAGAAGATATGTTATTGTTTTTAATTTACACACACACAAGGGTGATGAAGAAGGAATACAAACAAACATTTCCTCAAACAGTTGGTAGGCATTAACCTAAGTACCTAACATTACACAGACCTTCAATTAATCAAGCTTATTGATTAGCTCCTTTTAGGCGGCGCTAAACAGAGGCGCGCAACCATCCAGCAAGTGTCGGAGCTTGAAAGAACTCGAGGGCGGTCTAAGTAGTAGATGGGAGCAAACCCCGATGCATGCAACAGCCAGCAAACACGCCGGACTCAGGCGACGGTGGCCGACATAAGCCCAACCATTGTCGCCTAAATAGAAAACCCCAAATCAAATGCCGGAGCACGGTGACGTTTGGCACAAAGAGAATCCGGTTGTGAGGTCACAAAACGTAGGAGAGAGGCGGAGGCGGTCCTGAAGCAGTAGAAGACAAGCGACGATGAAGAAGAACCATTTGTGGAGGTGGCCATGTGGCGGAGAATTGAGTCGCCGGAGTGTGTCGCCGGAGATGGTGAGGGTGGATCGGAGATGGTGAGGGTGGATCAGAGATGGGGAGGAGGTTTAGGGCTCGGAGATGAGGGATCCCTTTTGTGTGGCACTGTGGCCAGCGACAAAAGGGAATAAATATTGTGAGGTCACAAAACGTAGGAGAGAGGCGGAGGCGGTCCTGAAGCAGTAGAAGACAAGCGACGATGAAGAAGAACCATTTGTGGAAGTGGCCATGTGGTGGAGAATTGAGTCGCCGGAGTGTGTCGCCGGAGATGGAGAGGGTGGATCGGAGATGGTGAGGGTGGATCGGAGATGTGGAAGAGGTTTAGGGCTCGGAGATGAGGGATCCCTTTTGTGTGGCACTGTGGCCACCGACAAAAGGGAATAAATACAATAGAATAGAATGATAATAATGATAATAATGATAATAATGATAATAATGATAGTAATGATAGTAATGATAGTAATGATAGTAATGATAGTAATGATAGTAATGATAGTAATGATAGTAATGATAGTAATGATAGTAATGATAGTAATGATAGTAATGATAGTAATGATAGTAATGATAGTAATGATAGTAATGATAGTAATGATAGTAATGATAGTAATGATAGTAATGATAGTAATGATAGTATGATAGTAATGATAGTAATGATAGTAATGATAGTAATGATAGTAATGATAGTAATGATAGTAATGATAGTAATGATAGTAATGATAGTAATGATAGTAATGATAGTAATGATAGTAATGATAGTAATGATAGTAATGATAGTAATGATAGTAATGATAGTAATGATAGTAATGATAGTAATGATAGTAATGATAGTAATGATAGTAATGATAGTAATGATAGTAATGATAGTAATGATAGTAATGATAGTAATGATAGTAATGATAGTAATGATAGTAATGATAGTAATGATAGTAATGATAGTAATGATAGTAATGATAGTAATGATAGTAATGATAGTAATGATAGTAATGATAGTAATGATAGTAATGATAGTAATGATAGTAATGATAG
The DNA here is from genome assembly GCA_024085815.1 of Flaveria linearis. NCBI lineage: Eukaryota > Viridiplantae > Streptophyta > Magnoliopsida > Asterales > Asteraceae > Flaveria > Flaveria linearis. The sequence continues at coordinate 20,527 of JABSNV010001065.1, read as the reverse complement.
TAATGATAGTAATGATAGTAATGATAGTAATGATAGTAATGATAGTAATGATAGTAATGATAGTAATGATAGTAATGATAGTAATGATAGTAATGATAGTAATGATAGTAATGATAATAATGATAATAATGATAATAATGATAATAATGATAATAATGATAATAATGATAATAATGATAATAATGATAATAATGATAATAATGATAATAATGATAATAATGATAATAATGATAATAATGATAATAATGATAATAATGATAATAATGATAATAATGATAATAATGATAATAATGATAATAATGATAATAATGATAATAATGAAATAAGATAATATGATAATAATGATAATAATGATAATAATGATAATAATGATAATGATAATAATGATAATGATAATAATGATATAATGATAATAATGATAATAATGATAATAATGATAATAATGATAATAATGATAATAATGATAATATGATAATAATGATAATAATGATAATAATGATAATAATGATAATAATGATAATAATGATAATAATGATAATAATGATAATAATGATAATAATGATAATAATGATAATAATGATAATAATGATAATAATGATAATGTCACACCCTCAAATTCCGGTCTGGAATCTATCACAGAGGGGTGAGCAAACAGGATCGAACACAGTAGTTACACATGAGATGCAGTTATCTATATGATAAGTTTTAGATAACCATTTCATTAATAATCAGAGTATTAAATATTATACGCAGCGGAAATAAATACATATATTGTTTCTTAACAATACGTCTAATCATGTCTTATCAATAACCGATATGTATCTGGAGCTCTTATATGATCCTACGTGCATGTCCATAAGCTCCTAATAGATACCTGAGAATACATGTAAATCAAGTGTCAACACGGGGTTGGTGAGTTCATAGGTAAGTAAAACATATTTGATAAATCATCAATTAACATTCAAAGAAGGGTTTATTGTCAAAGTGTGAGTTTAATTTACTCACCGGTATATGAATAGCCTGTCGGAACCCTTTTTAATAAGGTGAACCCGCTACCCCACATACCCACTAAGTACAAGCCCAACAAATCCATCACATTGAATTTGTCCATGTCACTTAGTTTATTATTTCTATGTACAAGTCCAACAAATCCTTCACATAGGATTTGTCCATGTATCATAGTTTAATTTTCCCTTTTCCTTTTTATGTGTGTATTATGCCAATTTTAATAATTCAAATCAGAGGGCGCGAATCCTCTCTTTACATTTATCCTCATATGGGTGGTAAGTGGAACTATAATGGCAAAACTTATATAGCGCAACAATCTGCCTTCCCACAGAATAGTCATCCCGAATGACAGCGAGATCTTTGTGCATCTGATATGGATCACATGTCCATACCTTTGTGGGGGTTAGTCACTCCCCGATAGTACTATCCAAAAGATCCCTGCCTTGTTTATAGCCCAGTTTACACAGAAGGATTTCATAATAACCATATGTAATCATAAATGTGATCCAATTATTATTTAACATAATACACAAAAATAATTTGTAAATTTAATTACAACATGTATTCCAGCCCCAAAATATTTAAATGATTAAAAAGGGGAATAGTTATGAACTCACCTCAGTCCTTGTGTGGTGTTGACAACCTAGTAAATTCCTGCTAAGGAATTATATTTCACGTCAGCAAATAGATACAAATCCAAAACCTAAATAAGTTAGATCTTGAACCTGGTGTTCAATTGATCTAGGATTTGGTTTTCGGGGATTTGTTATAAACATATAATTAATCATTTAATTCTTTAATAATTTAAAGATTTGTATTTCATGATATTTGATCAAATTAATAATGATTTCAATATGTCATTATGTCTTAAATAATTTTTAGACATTACTTACATAATGTAATTGATATTTTAATAAGTTTTATAATTTAATTTATAAAATCTAATTTTTGTGTTTATCATGTTTAAAAAACAATAGGATACTTTAGTATTTTATAATTTATAAAATCTAATAGTAAGATTTATAAATAGACACAAATTATCTAATCATTATATTTTTATAATAAAGTTATTATAATTGAACATATAATAGATAATAACATATTGTTAAATTTATAACATATTTACATGGTAAAACATAATATAAATTATCTAATTATTATGTTATTCATAATTAGAGATGATATAATGTTCCATTAATAATTTGATGATTTAAATCATTATTTAGAATCCATATAAAAATAACAATTTATAACATTTGTAATAATTTTTATAAATAAATAATTAATAAGATTTTTAAAGAAATAATGTTCCAGAAAATAATTATATTCTTCTAAAATAAACAAAGTTTATGAAAATTATTTTTATAATTTTTAGTAATTTTTCTGGATTTTTAAAATGTGAAAAAGGCTTTTAAAAAAAATAGAGGTTGGGGGCCGGGTTCGAATCCGTGACCCCTAGGAGTGCAATTGGACCAGGAACCAGTGAACTAAGGCATCAAGCCGCAATGGTTCTCGGTTTTCTTTTCTTTTAAACACAATTTCAATCACCCCAATTCCACCAAGAACCCTAGAACTGAAATCGATCCAATTGATCCCCCAATCGAATCTGTAAACGATTAGATTCATGGGGCTTTTGATCCCCATGTAAAAACGAACTCAATGGTATGTTTAATTACCTGTTTTGGTGTTCAAATCGTTAAGAATGATTGAAGAACAGGTCGCGACCAATGAGGAATTCAAACGATGATCAAACACTGATGATAATCGAATTGGTTACACAGAAAGCTTCTATTGGTGTTGGGGATGGATAGCCTCCTGTCAATTGTGTTTATAACGTGTCTAGGTGGGATTTCAAATAGTTGCAGGTCGCGGTTGAATGTGAGGTTAAATCGATGTGTTAGTATGTTTTTAGATGCAATTCGAGGTGATAGTAGCTTAGTATTCTTATAGTCGATATATTGAACTAATTCAATTGAATTATTGTGATGTTTAGTGCGTTTGGTAGTGGTGGTCGGCCGAAATAATTCGGTCGAGTGGGAATTGCTTTAACCGACCATATTACTCAATTTGATGTGGCCCCCAAGTTCGATTCAAGCACGAGATATTGTCGGGACGGTTGAATCGAGTCAAAATCGGCTAAATATGGCGTTTGGGGTTGCCGGAGGGGCGCCGGAATAGTCGGCCGGAGGTGATCGACGGGAACAGTGGGCCGGGGGGTTGGGTTTTAGAAAGTTACATATTTGGTCCCTCAACTATACTTGATTTATTATTTCATGTGAAAACTTTACTTTAAAGTTTCCAATTTGGCAGGTTAACCCCCTGGACTTAAATTAAGTTGAATAAATTTTATAATTTATTATTATTAATAATAATAATATTTTTCATTATTATTATTATCATTATTAACATTATTATTTTAATAATAATATTATTATTGTTATTATTGTCATTATTTTTATTATTATCAATATTGTTATTAAATAATAATAAAAACAAATTTTAAATTCACTTAAATATTATATTAAATTAAAAAAAAATTTCGGGTTGTCACATCATCCCCCTGTTAAAGGAATTTTCGTCCCGAAAATTAAGATGTACGGGCAACATCTTTGAACAGGTTAGGATACCTGCGTATCATTTCGTCCTCTCGTTCCTAAGTGAACTCAGGATAACGTCGGGAGTTCCACCGAACTCTGACAATTGTAATCTCGCCATGCTTTAATTGTTTAACTTCCTTATCCATGATTTCAACTGGTGCCTTAACAAGTCTGAGTTTCTCACATACTTGCAGTTCCTTGAAAGGCACAACCAGTAATTCATCGGATAAACACTTCCTTAGATTTGATACGTGAAAAACATTATGCACACCACCAAGTTCAGCAGGTAGATTTAATTCATAGGCTACTGGGTCAGTCCTTCTGCCAATTTCAAAAGGTCCCACGTAGCGAGGGTTCAATTTCCCTCGTTTCCCAAAGCGTATAACTCCCTTCCAGGGAGATACCTTTAGCGAAACTTTATCTCCTTCCTGAATTTCAGGTGGCTTGCGGTGTTTATCAGCGTAGCTTTTCTTATCTGGACAATTTTCTCATGAGTTTCAAAGATCAATTCTAACTTGTCTTGGGATCCTAATCAACCTAGGGCACACTTATGGTAATGGTCGGAACTCCAACCTTCTTAATGTCCCCGTTTAACACGTTAGCTTAATCGTATCAACCAGCATAGCTAGGTTCACTATATTGGCATTAAAGCAAATTATCTAAACCATCAGAGAGGCTTATTCTACTACTCACTAGATTTTTCCCAGTGTCCTTCTTAATTCTATTTGGTCTAATGTCATAAGGTATGACATCAGTTTTATCAATTCATGGAGTTTGTCAATATAAAGAGCACGACTTAACCCTACCATTGCATGATTTTAGAATTACAATTCTAACTTTTGTATTTCATTCCTTAAGTAATAGTAACCCCATTTATAAGCATCAGCGGTATACTAAAAATGTCCTTAAACCGGTTACACGACATCCTAATTTTCCTTAGCATTATCCCAAAGAATATGTATAATGAGTTTCATCACTCATCTATATTTCCTGTAGTCCACTTTCATTCTAAGCATTCAATCAGTTCCTCAGTTACTGAAATGCTAAGTGGAGGAATGTCTCTTAAAATTAATATCATGATTGGAAATTCTATGAAGGCTCTAAGTAGGACAGGACTTAAGCAATTGTAAGTAATCTACAAGCACATAAGTACAATATGTCTAATGATAGCTGCCTATCCTTCATATTTTCAGGATTTCAGGTATAACCAAGTCAGGGCAAGTACTAGGGAAACAAGTCTCTCTTTAAGTTAGGACAAGTGTAGTTTAGATTACCAAATGGAACACGTCAAGGTAATTTGATTCATATGCCTTAAAGACTTGTATATTGACCACAGTAATTCACGTGCTACAATAGCAGAAATCTTACGGCCAGAGTTTCTAGACCGTGAACGGATTTGACGAGAAGCCATTATGAGAGATCATTAAGAATTTTCATGGAAATATGTTCTATGAGAACCGAGGCTTTCTTGCTCAACGTTTAGGAATGATGACTTATACGGACTACAATGTTACCACCCGACCAGATTCACCGGACTTAGCATGCACGACAAATTACAATTACGTGTGCACCCGTAATGGTAAGTTGTTTTGCATGATCACCCCGGTTCCTCCTATTGGGTTAGCATATCTTGTCGAGTATAGTGGTCATTAATGATAGAAGTACTTAATATGTATGTATTATTTCGGGAAAATGAAATCAAGGACAAGAATTATTCAACACGACAATGAGATGTTCCGAGTGTATTCGTTTGATTCGTGAATCAAAGCGAGTACGTTGACTAATCAAAGTATTGAGTCAATCACAACTTTGTTGAAAACATGCGTACCTATAAGCAGATACTCATCCCAAGGGTTCCCAGGTAAGGTAAACAGGTCCATCGGTTGATTTGGATATATGCGAATACCTTGCCTAGACAGAACACCCCGAGATACAGGCATCACGCTCTTCCAGCATTACATGTTTCAAGTTGTAAGACACAGACTTTGACAAATTTGAAAACCTTGAATAACAATCGAGTTTTGAAGTTTGAAATCACTTGAATTAGGCACACAATGCCTTAGAATATGATTTAAGATTCGTGTGTGTATTGATAGGAATCAAGGTATAATAGAAATCACATAAGGCATATAACTTCTTAATCTTAGTCAATCTCTAACTAAGGCAATTTACTTTGTGCAACTATTGTGTGTGGCTATAGGCTAGATGCAATTCCTAACTCACTATAACCAATGGCTCTGATACCAATCTGTCACACCCTCAAATTCCGGGTCTGGAATCTATCACAGAGGGGTGAGCAAACAGGATCGAACACAGTAGTTACACATGAGATGCAGTTATCTATATGATAAGTTTTAGATAACCATTTCATTAATAATCAGAGTATTAATATTATACGCAGCGGAAATAAATACATATATTGTTTCTTAACAATACGTCTAATCATGTCTTATCAATACCGATATGTATCTGGAGCTCTTATATGATCCTACGTGCATGTCCATAAGCTCCTAATAGATACCTGAGAATACATGTAAATCAAGTGTCAACACGGGGTTGGTGAGTTCATAGGTAAGTAAAACATATTTGATAAATCATCAATTAACATTCAAAGAAGGGTTTATTGTCAAAGTATGAGTTTAATTTACTCACCGGTATATGAATAGCCTGTCGGAACCCTTTTTAATAAGGTGAACCCGCTACCCCACATACCCACTAAGTACAAGCCCAACAAATCCATCACATTGAATTTGTCCATGTCACTTAGTTTATTATTTCTATGTACAAGTCCAACAAATCCTTCACATAGGATTTGTCCATGTATCATAGTTTAATTTTCCCTTTCCTTTTTATGTGTGTATTATGCCAAATTTAATAATTCAAATCAGAGGGCGCGAATCCTCTCTTTACATTTATCCTCATATGGGTGGTAAGTGGAACTATAATGGCAAAACTTATATAGCGCAACAATCTGCCTTCCCACAGAATAGTCATCCCGAATGACAGCGAGATCTTTGTGCATCTGATATGGATCACATGTCCATACCTTTGTGGGGGTTAGTCACTCCCCGATAGTACTATCCAAAAGATCCCTGCCTTGTTATAGCCCAGTTTACACAGAAGGATTTCATAATAACCATATGTAATCATAAATGTGATCCAATTATTATTTAACATAATACACAAAAATAATTTGTAATTTAATTACAACATGTATTCCAGCCCCAAAATATTTAAATGATTAAAAAGGGGAATAGTTATGAACTCACCTTAGTCCTTGTGTGGTGTTGACAACCTAGTAAATTCCTGCTAAGGAATTATATTTCACGTCAGCAAATAGATACAAATCCAAAACCTAAATAAGTTAGATCTTGAACCTGGTGTTCAATTGATCTAGGATTTGGTTTTCGGGGATTTGTTATAAACATATAATTAATCATTTAATTCTTTAATAATTTAAAGATTTGTATTTCATGATATTTGATCAAATTAATAATGATTTCAATATGTCATTATGTCTTAAATAATTTTTAGACATTACTTACATAATGTAAATGATATTTTAATTTAATAAGATTTTATTTAATTTATAAAATCTAATTTTTGTGTTTATCATGTTTAAAACACAATAGGATACTTTAGTATTTTATAATTTATAAAATCTAATAGTAAGATTTATAAATAGACACAAATTATCTAATCATTATATTTTTATAATAAAGTTATTATAATTGAACATATAATAGATAATAACATATGTTAAATTTATAACATATTTACATGGTAAAACATAATATAAATTATCTAATTATTATGTTATTCATAATTAGAGATGATATAATGTTCCATTAATAATTTGATGATTTAATCATTATTTAGAATCCATATAAAAATAACAATTTATAACATTTGTAATAATTTTTATAAATAAATAATTAATAAGATTTTTAAAGAAATAATGTTCCAGAAAATAATTATATTCTTCTAAAATAAACAAAGTTTATAAAAATTATTTTTATAATTTTTAGTAATTTTTCTGGATTTTTAAAATGTGAAAAGGCTTTTAAAAAAATAGAGGTTGGGGGCCGGGTTCGAACCCGTGACCCCTAGGAGTGCAATTGGACCAGGAACCAGTGAACCAAGGCATCAAGCCGCAATGGTTCTCGGTTTTCTTTTCTTTTAAACACAATTTCAATCAACCCCAATTCCACCAAGAACCCTAGAACTGAAATCGATCCAATTGATCCCCCAATCGAATCTGTAAACGATTAGATTCATGGGGCTTTTGATCCCCATGTAAAAACGAACTCAATGGTATGTTTAATTACCTGTTTTGGTGTTCAAATCGTTAAGAATGATTGAAGAACAGGTCGCGACCAATGAGGAATTCAAACGATGATCAAACACTGATGATAATCGAATTGGTTACACAGAAAGCTTCTATTGGTGTTGGGGATGGATAGCCTCCTGTCAATTTGTGTTTATAACGTGTCTAGGTGGGATTTCAAATAGTTGCAGGTCGCGGTTGAATGTGAGGTTAAATCGATGTGTTAGTATGTTTTTAGATGCAATTCGAGGTGATAGTAGCTTAGTATTCTTATAGTCGATCGATTGAACTAATTCAATTGAATTATTGTGATGTTTAGTGCGTTTGGTAGTGGTGGTCGGCCGAAATAATTCGGTCGAGTGGGAATTTGTGACAACCCGAAATTTCCGTGAATTAATATGAGATTTTTATGTGAATTTATAATTTATTTTTATATTTTTATTATTTAATGATAATAATAAAAATAATGATAATAATAATAATAATGATATTATTATTACGAATAATGATAATAATAATAAAAATAATAATAATGATATTATTATTATTACGAATAATGATAATAATAATAATTATAATAATAATATTATTATCAAAATAATGACAATAATAATAATAATAATATTATTATTAAAATTAATAATGTTATATGATAATATTAATAATAATGAAAATATTGTTGTTAATAATAATTTATAAAATTATTAAACTTGATTTAGTAAAGTTCAGGGGGGTAATTTGAAATTCTTGAAACTTGTTTTATAAACTTAATAACATAAAATGTTAACTGTTGTAACCCCAGGGACCAATTGTGTAATTTCGTTTAAAAATCCCAAACCGCCGCCCGATTCCCGACCACCGCCGGCCACTTCTCCGGCGGCTCTCCGGCGAGCCCAAAAGCCGTTATAAACTCGATTTTGACCCCAAAAATCAGTACCAAACATTTCTAGAACGATAATCGAACTCGTGGCCACTGGAAATTTGATTAATGGTGTCGGTTTAATGCGATTTCCACTAACGAACGAAAGTTCGGCCGACACCCACTACGAACACGCACCAAACAATAAAAATTATCGAATTGATTGCGCACTAGCAGTCGTATGACTATTTATAAACTATCATCAAGATTAAATTCGTTTCAAACACAACAAAAATCACATTCAAAACACTCTCATCCGCGGACCTGCAACTTATTCGAATTCCACCTACTGAGTTCTATTTCACGAAACCAACAGAAGGCTTTTGATCATTAGACTTATTGGAAACTTCCTGTGAAGTTAATTTCATTATCATCAACGTTTGATCATCTTTTGGATTCCACGTTAGCCGCGACTGTTCTTCGTGGTGTTCACCATCAATTCGACTCCTTCTGGTAAATTAAACACACCTACAAACTCGTTTTTATGCATAGATTAAAAGCCCTATGGTTAATTGCATTATCATAACGGATTGGTGGATCAATTTGATACCAATCGAATTAGGGTTCATAGTTTTGGGGATTGAATTGGGTTGTGTTTAAAATTAAAAGGAACCAAGTATTTCTGCGGCTAAGAGCCTTGGTTCACTGGTTGGTACGCGGGTGTGTGGGAAGGAGGTCCCGGTTCGAACCCGGGCACCAACATCTATTTTTTTAAAGCCCTTTTTATCACTTTAAAAATACAGAAAAATTATTAAAAATTATAAAAATAATTATTATAAACTTTGTTCATTTTATAGGTTATATAATTATTTCTGGAAAATTATTTCTTTAAAAACCTTATTTATTTATTTAGTTAATTATTACAAATATTATAAAATATTATTTATAAATGTTATAAATAGCCATTTTTATAAAAATAGACTCTAAATAATAATTTAAATTATTAATTTATTATTAGACGTTATATTATTTGTAATTATGGATAAAAATGATTTTATAAATTAAATCATAAAATCATACTAAATAATACATGATTTATTAAAAATCATAAATAGATTTTTAAATAAAATAGTAACATAGATTATTACACATAAATAATGTTTATACATGATATAAATATGGATAATATAATTAATAATTACATAATTTATATTATTTATTGAACATAAATTTATTATGTTATGATTATTAATTATTGAACATAATTAATAATTAGATAAAATTTATGTTTTATCATGAAAATATGTTATAATTTAATGATATGTTATTATTCATTATTTATACATAATCTATGTTCAGTTATAAAAACATTATCATATAAATATAATGTCTAGATAAATTGTGTCTATTTACAAAATCTTACAAAATTAAATATAAATTTATATTTAACGCCTAAGATTTATTTGGAACATAATGATATGTTAAAAAATCATTATTAAACTAATTAAATATTAGGAAATGTAATCTTTAGTTATTAAAGAATTAACAAAATAACTAAATGATTTAATTATATGTTTATAACAAATCCTAGAAAACCAAACCCTAGATCAATTGAACACCAGGTTCAAGATCTAACTTATTTAGGTTTTTGGATTTGTATCTGTTTGCTTACGTGAAATTATAATTCCTTAACAGGAATTTACTAGGTTGTCAACACCACACAGGAACTGAGGTGAGTTCATAACTATCCCCTTTTTAATCATTTAAATATTTTGGGGCTGGAATACATGTTGTAATTGAAATTACAAATTATTTTTGTGTATTATGTTAAATAATAATTTGATCACATTTATGATTACATATGGTTATTATGAAAATCCTTCTCTGTAAACTGGACTATAAATAAGCAGGGATCTTTTGGATAGTACTATCGGGGAGTGACTTACCCCTACAAAGGTATGGACATGTGATCCATATCAGATGCACAAAGATCTTGATGTCATTTGGGATGACTGTTTCTGTAGTGAGAAGGCAGATGTGCACTTTATATAGTTTGCATTATAGTTCCACTTACAACCCATATGAGGATAAATGTAAAGAAGGATTTGCTCCCTCTGATTTGAAATTATTATGAAAATATAATATACACATGAAAAAGGATATTAAACTATGGTACATGGACAAATCCTATGTGTAGGATTTGTTGGGCTTGTACATAGTGGGTATGTGGGATAGCGAGTTCACCTTAATATAAAAGGGTTCCGATAGGCTATCCATATACCGGTGAGTAAATTAAACTCACACTTTTACAGTAAATCCTAATTGATGATAATTGATGATTTATCAGTATGTTTTACTTACCTATGAACTCACCAACCCTGTGTTGACACTTGATTTACATGTATTCTCAGGTATCTATTAGAGAGCTTATGGACATGCACGTAGGATCATATAAGAGCTCAAGATACCTATAGATTATTATCTGAAATATGATTAAGACATGTTGTCATAAAACAATCTATATTTACTTCCGCTACGCATAACATTATTCTGAACGTTATTGTAATAATTATCTGAAATCCATCATATAGATATTTGCATCTCATGTGTAACTACTGTGTTCGATCCTGTTTGCTCCCCTCCGTGATAGATTCCAGACCCGGAATTTGAGGGTGTGACAGATTGGTATCAGAGCCACTGGTTATACTGAGTTAGGAATTGCATCTAGCCTATAGCCACACACAATAGTTGCACAAAGTAAATTGCCTTAGTTAGAGATTGACTAAGATTAAGAAGTTATATGCTTAAACTTAGATAGTTGTTTTCCTAAACATGACTTTGACTCTTTGACTCATTCCTAAACTTATTCTCAACGACACGTGGGATCTACACTTATCATCGTGCCTAAATCAAATGGTTTTCAAATCTCGTCAAAGTCCGTGTCACATGACCGAGAACATGCAATGCTGGAAGAGTGGGATACCTGTATCTTAAGGTGTTCTGTCACACCCTCGCTTAGAGCGGAAACACGAGGATGCGACGGACGGGATCGTCATAACACTTGGTATAAATACAGAGATATAATACATGCAACTTCTCGTGTCATGACGTCCCCCGACACAATGGTGACTTGTGTCGTGGTTAGCCAGTTCCACGACTATCATAGTCTTATTGATTCTAAAATCCAAAATACACATTGTTCACAAATGAATACAAATGTTATACATTACAAATGCAAAACTAATGAAATCCTGAGGGTCTCTGCTAAGGCATCAGCACTAGCTATCCTCTTGATTATGATCACCTGAAAAGATATGCTCAAAAATGTCAACAATAATGTTGGTGAGTTCCGCAGGTTTAAATTTAAAACATATAACTGATGCTGTATAGATTTTGATGTGGAATCAAACTGTAAGCATAAACCACATAACATGTGTTTAAGACAACCAAACCTAATGACGTTATGCATATAAATCTGACGGAATATATTCACCCATGGCCGGTTTGCTGGCAGCTGTAGTCGGTAAACTCACAAGTTAACCGATCTGTCGAGGGTGGGGGTGTCAACCCAGTAGTACTACCAATACCTAACCGTTGGTTCCCAAACCCGGGAATTATGGTTGTTTGAGTTTTCCATAGATTAACACCATGTATGCATGCAAAACAGTATCACATTGATTCCAAGAATGAAAACAGAATATATAATGTACAGCATTGAAAATGAGTGAGCATACTTTTCCCCCAATTTGATTGAAATCATTGAAAACTTGTATAAGCATAAAAAGGGGCCACGAAACTCACCTTGTATTGTTGTAATGTACACAGACTTCACAGAATAAGCAAACTTCACAGAATCAAGCAATGCACGATCGAACACGATCAATACCTATTATTAATTATAACTAAGCCTTCAAAACAGATACAACGCTAATAAATATACTTGGTTGGATTCGGGTTGTTCGGTTTGATGTTCACAATCAGATTTATGCATTTAAGATTAATCATAAACTTAGTGATTTATGTATTTGGATTAATTAATTTAAATTATGTTTATAACTTGTTGATATACTTGTAAATAATACGTGGAATTATATGATGTATAATTTCTAAAATTTTCGGGGTTATTTTATAATTAAGCACGATTTAGAGTTTATTTGTAAAAATGATTATTTATAACATTTATAATTAATGATTTATAAAGATTTTTAAGGTTTTTAAACAAAATAAATTTACAGAAAATCATTTTGTAACATTTTAAATAATAAAGTTTATAAAATTTATTTTAGAATTTTTAGAAATTTTTGTATAATTTTTAGAAGCTCAAAAGGGCTTTAAAAAAATAATTGCAGTGGCCCGGGGTCGAACCCCTGACCTCCTGTTCACCAGCACATTACCCAAACCAGTAGACCAAAGGCTCTAAGCTGCGATAAAACCTGGTTTGATTTCCTTTTAAACATGGTTTGTCCAGTATCCCCAATCCATATAAACCCTAGATGGAAACCGATCGAATTGAGCCCCGATTTGATTCTGTTATGGAATAATTTCATGGGGCTTTTAATCTTCATAACAAAACGAGTATATTGGAGTGTTTAATTACCTGATTTGGTTGAGTTGACGATAAGAACAGTTTAAGAACAAGCCGCGGTATAGGTTGCAATCGAATGTTGATCAAACGTTGATGAAAATCAAATAACTTCACAGTAAGCTTCGAATGATGTTAATGATTAATATCCCTATGTTAATTGCGAAATATAATGCTCGGAAGGTGGCTGTTGATAGAGTTGCAGGTCGAGAATGGGGGTGAATTAGAATTGGTTTAATTGGGTGTGTTCTGATGAAATGGGAGGTTGCGTTTGATTAACAGGTTGTTAAAGTTCGAGTTGATGGAATTATTTCGGTTAAAGTGGTGTTGAGTGGATGAATAGCCGTTGAGTTTGGTCGGGAATAAAGTGGAAAGTTTCTAGCCGTTTAATCGACCGTTTAACGCGTTTCGTGTGGGTGTTGAGTTCGAACCGTGTTCACGGGCGGTTGGGTGTATTTTGGACTATAAAAATCATGTTTTTAATCGAATTCGGGGTTCGCCGGAGCTTGGCCGGACTTCGGCCGGAAAGTCGCCGGAAAGACGAAAGGGGCGGGGGGTTGGGTTTGAAACTTCGGAAATTACACAAATGGTCCCTCGAGTTTTTATTTTTGTTATTTTATGTTATAAATTTATTTTTAAGTTTCAAAAATATCAAAACAGCCCCCTGAATTTATTTATTTTTATTATTATTATTATTATTATTATTATCATTATTAATATTATTAGTATTAGTATTATTAGTATTATTGTTATTATTATTATTGTTATTATTATCATTATGATTTTTATTATTATATTATTATTATTATTATTATTATTATTATTATTATTATGATTTTTATTAACATGAACGGATATACGAGAGTTTCAACCAGAACGATATATATATATACATATGATAAATACATAAGGATCGTTAACACACATAGAACATGTACACGAATATATTTCGGTTACACGATAAATAAATTATAACATACGTGAGGATCGTTAATAACCTCGACGAGTTCACGATCTTGATGTTGATTGTCAGTCTATTAGTGACAGATGCTACATACCATCACATTCACCACATGATCTTCAACAAGAAGAATCTTAGGTTTTCTTTCTGATTTGGGAATATCTTGAATGTTTCTAAAACTTTGTTCATTAAATCCATCTGTATCATCTGAACTGTCACGCTAATGTGACAGTAACTCACAATGTTCTTTGCTTGATTTTGGTGAGGTGTCACAGTATCCCCCAGTTGAGGGAATTTCGTCCCGAAATTCAACTGATGCTAGATCCAAGAGCGTCATCCTCGAACAGATGAGGATATTTGAGTTTCATCTGATCCTCTCGTTCCCATGTAAACTCTGGACCTCGTTTGGAATTCCATCTCACACGAACAATAGGTATCTTGCTGCGTCTTAGCTTCTTGACCTTTCGGTCCATGACTTCAATAGGTTCCTCCACGAAATGGAGACTTTGATCTATCTTGATATCTTCGATAGGCACGTGAAGTGATTCGTCAGCTAAACACTTCTTAAGGTTTGATACATGGAAAGTATCATGTACGCTGCCAAGCTCTTGTGGCAACTTTAACCGGTATGCCACTGGACCGATCCTCTCTGTGATCTCAAATGGTCCAACGTATCTCGGGGCTAACTTCCCTTTCTTTCCAAACCGAACTATCCCTTTCCAGGGAGAGACCTTAAGTAACACTCGATCACCAACCTTAAACTCTAACGGTTTCTGACGGTTGTCGGCATAGCTCTTTTGGCGATCTCGAGCAGCCTTAAGTCTATCTTTGATTAGGAAAATCTTATCTGTTGTTTCTTGTATGATTTCAGGACCAGTTAGCTGACTCTCGCCAATCTCGGCCCAACATACAGGTGACCTACATTTTCGGCCATACAACGCTTCGAACGGTGCACACCCAATACTAGTATGGTAGCTGTTATTGTAGGAAAACTCAATCAATGGTAGATGAGTATCCCAACTGCCACCAAAGTCAACGACACATGCACGTAGCATGTCCTCAAGCGTCTGTATTGTGCGTTCACTTTGGCCGTCTGTCTGGGGGTGATAGGCTGTACTCATATCCAGTCGAGTGCCCATCGCTTCTGCAACATTTGCCAAAAGCGTGAAGTGAATCGACTGTCTCGGTCGGATATGATTGACACTGGCACTCCATGCCTGTCACAACCTCTTTGATGTACAATCTTGCCAACTTATCCATTTTATAGTCTTCTCGGATAGGCAAGAAGTGTGCTGATTTTGTTAATCGATCTACTATGACCTATATCGAGTCATGCCCGCTTGGTGTTCTCGGGAGTTTGGTGATAAAATCCATTGTGATGTTCTCCCATTTCCACTCGGGAATTTCGGGTTGTTGTAATAATCCCGATGGTTTTTGGTGTTCAGCTTTAACCTTGGAACACGTCAAGCATTTGCTCACATATAGAGCAATGTCTTCTTCATACCCGGCCACCAGTACAGATCCTTGAGATCATGGTACATCTTGTCTGCACCGGGATGAACAGAATATCGAGTCTTGTGTGCTTCATCCAAGACTAGTGTACGTACATCTCCCCATCTGGGAACCCATATGCGATCAATGAAGTAATGTACGCCGTCATCCTTGCGATTCATCTGTTTATCCAATCCTCGGAATTCTTCTCCCGCAAGGTATTCTTCTTTTAGAGCCTCAGTTTGCGCATTTTGGATTTGAGTTTTCAAGCTCGTTTGAATAGTCAAGCCAAGGCTCGAACACGTAATGGTTTTACGCGTTCTTTACGACTGAGGGCATCAGCCACCACATTTGCTTTCCCCGGATGGTACCGGATTTCACAATCATAGTCACTAAGTAATTCAACCCATCGTCGTTGTCGCATGTTGAGCTCTTTCTGATTTAGGATGTGTTGAAGGCTCTTATGATCGGTATAGATGATGCACTTGGTTCCATACAGATAGTGCTCCATATCTTAAGTGCAAAAACTACAGCACCCAACTCCAAATCATGAGTGTGTAGTTCTTCTCATGCACTTTTAGTTGTCGTGAAGCGTATGCAATCACCTTACTTCTTTGCATTAACACACATCCCAATCCTTGATGTGAAGCATCGCAGTACACCACAAAGTCGTCATTTCCATCCGGAAGGGATAGTATTGGAGCGTTACACAGCTTTTCCTTTAATGTCTGGAAAGCTTGTTCTTGTGCATGTCCCCAATCAAACTTCTTATCTTTCTGAGTTAGCATGGTCAACGGTTGTGCGATTTTTTGAAAAGTTCGCAATAAACCGTCGATAATATCCGGCCAATCCTAAGAATTGTCGGATTTCTGATGGTGTTTTGGGTGTATCCCAATTCTTTACCGCTTCAATCTTGCTGGGGTCTACATGGATTCCATCCTTGTTAACCACATGACCCAAGAACTTCACTTCTTGAAGCCAGAATTCACACTTCGAGAATTTGGCGAAAAGCTTCTCTTCCCGTAACAATTCCAAAATTGCTCGAAGGGTTTCTCGTGGTCTTCCTTTGAACGAGAATAGATAAGTATATCGTCTATGAACACGATTACAAACTTATCTAAGTATGGTTTGCACACTCGATTCATTAAATCCATGAACACAGCTGGTGCATTAGTCAGCCCAAACGGCATGACTAAGAACTCGTAGTGCCCGTAACGAGTCCTGAATGCTGTTTTCGGTAGTCATCTCAAAAACCCTCAGTTGATGATATCCAGAACGAAGATCAATCTTGGAGAAATATGAAGCTCCTTGTAGTTGATCAAACAAATCATCAATTCTGGGCAGAGGGTATCGATTTTTCACAGTCAACTTGTTCAACTCGCGATATCGATAACATACGAAATGACCCGTCTTTCTTCTTGACAAATAGAACGGTGCCCCCCATGGCGATGACTCGGCCGAATGAATCCCTTCTCCAATAGCTCTTGTAGTTGGTTGGAGAGTTCCTGCATTTCGGAGGGTGCTAATCGATATGGTGCTTTCGCTACCGGCGTAGCTCCAGGAACAACTCGATACGAAATTCCCCCTGTCGTAGAGGAGGTAATCCTGACAAATCATCAGGAAATACTTCCGGATAATCTGCACACCACAGGAATATCTGCCAACTTGATGCCTTCTTTCTTCTTCTCTACAACATGAGCCAGGAGTGCATAACACTGCTTCCGTAGACATCGTCGCATCTTCATGCAGGAAAAAAGCCTCAGAGTTCTTCCTGGTCGTTCTCCTTGAATCTTGAGTACCTCCCCATTAGGCATGGGGATTCGTACTATCTTCTCCCGACAAACATCTCTGCTCCGTGCTTTGCCAACCAATCAATCCCCACAATTACGTCGAAACTCCCTAACTCGAAAGGTATCAAATCTATGTCGAAGGCATGGTTTTCTAATATTATGGAGCACTGTCTAATTATCATCTGCTTGTACAAATCTACCGTTGGCCATTTCTACTGAAAAGCTAGTTTCTAGCCTACTCGGTTTTCAACCAAGCATGTGTGCAAAATCAGAAGATATGAAGCTATTATCTGCTCCCGTATCAAACAATATAGATGCGAAGTGGTCGTTGAGAAGATACGTACCGTGACGACGGCATCATTGGCTCCAATGACGAAGGCACGTCCTCTTGCAGTATTTCCTTGGTTTCCTTGACCGGTTACCAGCTATGGCCAGCAGTTGCTGCTGGTTGTTGCCTTGTTGACCGGGTGCTCTGTTCATCGAGGACACCTGTTTCGGAAGTGATCAAGACCTCCGCATTCGTAGCATGCCCTGGCGTTCCCGGCGGGGTTAACCGCATTGATGGGCGTGACCAGGTTTGGCGCAATTCCTACAATCTTTCGCCCAATGACCCAGGCGCTTACAGTTCGTGCATTCCCGACACGGCTTTGTTGGGAGTGGTGCCAGTTACACTTGTTGCACTTGGGGTGCGGTCCCGTGTATCCTTCGTCCCTTGAGTCACGGCCACAAAGTTTCTGGTCGTTTTGGCCCTCTTATCAAACTTTCCAGTACCAGACCGACTTGTTTCCCCAGTCTCTTTTCTTTTCTCCGCTCCCTTACCCAGTACTCCTGTTCTTACCATCTCGTCTGTGAGAGCGCCCGCTTTCAGAATAGCGTTCTGGATTGTGGGAGGAGCAGCTGCAGTTACCATCGCCCGAATTTGAGGCGCGAGTCCCCAATGTACCTTTCTATCCTCTTGGATTCCGGAGTGACTAGGTGTGGAACTAGTCTAGCCACTCGTGGAATCGGTCAGTATAAGCTGCATGCCCTGCCCCCACCATAGCATGATTCCAGAACTCATGTTCAAGCTTCTGCATTTCGTTGAGGGGGCAGTATTCCTCGGTAATCAATGCTTTGAATTCATCCCAGGTCATTTGTATTGCAGCTTCCCTTCCTCTAGCTTGAACCTGGTGTTCCACCAGGTTAGTGCTCTGCCCTGCAGTGAGCACGTAACATACTTGATCCGCTGGCTATCGAGGCATTCACTGATGTCGATCACGGCCTCCATTTTCAAGCCATCTAGTCAGGGCTATTGCCCCACCTTCCCATCAAATTCGTGGGGTTTACAAGCCACAAATTCTTTATATGTACATCCACGTTTGATTTGATTGTCGCCAGTTTCATTCCCATTTGTTCTGCCATTGCCAGTATCACCCACCACACCTTGATCATGTTGACCGTTGTGTTGTGATCCCGTGGAGAGGATGGTTCAGCAGGGCATCGCTTACTTGGGTTACAATGGTTGGTACCAATGCAGCTAGCTGCTGAGCAATCATGGCAGCTATATCAGGATTGCCAGTTTCCTGATTATTATCGGCTGGAGCACCACCAGCTTTCGAGGGTCTACCCCTTCTCCTGTTTTGTGGGGCTTCAGCTTGTTGGTTGGTTTTGCGTGTGATTCTTTTTGCGCCATCTTCTAACTACAGAGGATGGAAGTTTTAGTCACCGTATGATTTCATGCATTAATTCATAATAACCTATGCTTCGGTCCATTAAGATCATTATGTAGCCCAGGTTAAGCACATTCTCAGTATACCGGTGATGCTTATATATAGGGTTCCCCGCAGCGTTCCCACCACATCCACGATATACCTTGAATAATACTTAAACTAGTTACATAACATCTTAATTTTCCTTAGCACCTACCCAAGAATAATGTTTCACAAGATCAATATCATGATTGGAAATACCATGAGGGCTCTAAGTAGGACAGGACTTGAGTAATGTTAATAATGTTTGATTGCCTTTAACAAGGACTTATAATGTTTGATTGCCTTCAACAAGGACTTACTAGAATCATGACCCTTAGCACTCTAGGGTATAGAATAAAAACGTGTGATACTCATGATCGTTACCTCGTGGTAAGATTAGCCAGACTTTTCATGCATGGCGAATTACAATTACGTGTGCACCCGTAATGGTAATCTACCTTGCATGATCACCCTTAGCTTCACTTACCCCAAGTTAACATCATAGTATTATTTAGATTCAACAAGCACAATAATATGATGTCCTCCTGTCCATGAGCCAGTATTCCATAATAGCATGTATTGCAATTACATATAAGCACATTATGTAGAATGATAACCGCATATCTGTCATACTTTCAGAATTTCACTCATATCTATGATAGGGTCGGATTCAATATCCGAGATCAACACTACGTGTGATCACCGAAGTTCCCTGTTACTATGATGTTGTGCGCATACAAGCGTAAAGTTCTAGCATAAAGTATCCTAAGAAGATAGTCTAAGAGTAGTAATGTCTTCCTTTGGGATACTCGAATAAACGTGTATATATATAAAATCAAGTATGTAGGAACATACTTGTATATTATTAGGTATATAGGAATATACCTATATATCAAATTTATAGACTTTAGGTAAATCAAATGCACACAATCCCTAGCATGCATTCTATATGAAGGTTCTTAGGTTATAGTCTAGGTCGAATTCTCCACCTAAATCTCTATAACCAAGGCTCTGATACCAATCTGTCACACCCCTCGCTTAGAGCGGAAACACGAGGATGCGACGGACGGGATCGTCATAACACTTGGTATAAATAGAGATATAATACATGCAACTCCTGTGTCATGACGTCCCCGACACAATGGTGACTTGTGTCGTGGTTAGCCAGTTCCACGACTATCA